>CAUYUJ010022531.1:5000-17500 GCA_963575745.1 Prorocentrum cordatum
TGCTTCTGGCGGTGCACGGGGCGGGGACGCGGAAGAAGCATGCGCTCCCCTCTTCCGCACGCGCCACGCCGCCCCTCGCGGGACGGAGCCCCGAGCCAGAACGCTACGCACGCATGGGGGGAGAACGACCAGTCACTCGAGTGAGGAATTGCCACCCCGACCCCGATGGGTGGCGTTTACTCAGCGGCCCTGGGCGTTTACTGAACGGCCCTGCCCTGTTCGATCCCCCCTTCGGGCGCGTTTACTAGACGGCTTCGCTTGTCGGCGTGCCTATTCTGAGGGTATTTCTGCCCCCTGTCCACACTCCGCAGTCATCGTGGAAACCGTTCCAGAGGATCCTCCGAGATCGCCCGAACGTCTGGGTCTGCCTCACGGCGGTGTGCGATACACGGCTTGTTTGATCAAGTCCCATGTGCACCCCCAGCGACACAGCTCCAACACGCGTGCCTGGCTCTCTTCCCAGACGTCCTCCGGTATGATTTGTTTCAGTCCGCGGCGCCAGAGCTCCCTCCTCCTCCTCCTCATCCTCCTCCTCCTCCTCCTCCTCATCAGCATCATCATCCGCCCCCTTCCCTTGGGGGTCATTTTGCGCCCCGCCTCCAGTTCTGACGGCCCCGGGGCCCGAGGAAAAACGCCCAGCTTTAAAATCAGATCGTTGGAGAACTGGGTTCCCAGACCCCCTCGGGCAATGAAACAATCCAGACGGGAGGTTTTTCTGCATTTTCGGCCTCTGACCCCTACCTGACCTCGGGAGCGTCAAAAAACGACTCAGGATGAAAAGCCGGTCCAGGGGAATGGGTCGAGACTTCTGAGGGTCGAAGTTATGAACAAAATCATTACGTCGGGGATCTGGGTTCGAGGCCCCCAGAGGCCTTCGCAGTGCACCGCGCTGCCTGGCTTGGCGCGCTTAAGACCACGCGTGCTGGACCCCTTCCCCATGACCGGTTTGTCGTCCTGGACCCCAGAGGCCGAAAACAGCGACAAAGCTCCCGTCGTGATCCCAGACACGCGAAGTCCTGATTTTTTCGGTACGGGGTCCCTGGAAGTCCCGACCCTCTACCCAGGACCAGGTTTTCATCCTGCTCCTCGTCCTGCTCCTCCTCCTCCTCCCTCTTCCTCCTCCTCTTCCTCCTCCTCCTCCTCCTCCTCCTCCTCCTCCTCCTCCTCCTCCTCCCCCCATCTTTCTCCCCCTCCTCCTCCCTCCATCTTCTTCTTCCGCCTCCTCCTCCTCCTCCTCCTCCTAAGCACAGGATGTTGGGGGTGCGCGCACATTTCCTGGGTCAGCGGTGGGCCCGCCTGGCGGCGCCTCAGCCGCAGACCCCTGGCAGGCTTCGCGCGCTGCAGGGCAGGGGGCCCCAGTCTTGCGCGAGCTCGGCGACGAGAGCTTCCGGAGATGTCCGAGGACCTCCAGAACGTCGTCGTCGTCGATCCCGCAGAGGGTCAGGACGAGGAGGAAGGTGAGGAGGAGGAGGAGGAGGACCAGTGTAAACCAAATATTCATCAACGATTGTGGAATAAACCCTCCCTCCAAGCTCCCTCTTCATAGGCTCCCTCTTCATGGCTCCCTCTTCAAAGGCCCTTCTTCGCAGCTCTCTCTTCATAGGGCCTAGAAAGGTTCATTTCCACAGGGATCCGCCTCGTTGGGAGATAACCGTTTGAAGACCCTGAAGCGTACCAAAACATCATTCTCGGGACTCCAACGTCACGAACCAACATGACCGCTGCGTTTTGGCGACCCGGAATCGTGCCGAAAAATATTTCCTCGGATTGAAACATCGCGAATCAAAAGAACGGTGGCGCTCTCATAATCCTGACTCCTTCCAAACAGCATTTTTGGCACGTTGGCGATGGAATCCCGTAACACTCTTGCAAAAGTTTAAAACGAGTGTGCGCGACGCGAAGGCTGGAGCCACATTTCGAAAACGAGCCGCCCTCAATCCTTTAAACTTTTTGCGAAGTTTGAAAACGGATGTGCGCGGCGCTAAGGCGAGAGCCACATTCAAAAACAAAGCGCCCTCCATCCGTGAAGTTCGTGCAAATCTTTCAAATGAATGCGCGCGGCGCTAAGGCGAGAGCCACAGTTTGAAAACGGCCCGCCCTCAATCCGTGAAACTCCTTCCAGGATTTAACACGGAGGTGCGCGGCGCTAAGGACGGAACCACATTTTGAAAACGGCCCGCCATCCATCCGTGAAATTCTTGCACATTTTGAGAACGAAAGCGCGCGGCGCTGCTGCGAGAGGCACATCTTGGAAGCGACCCGCCCTCCTGTGAAATTGTTTCCGATATTCAAGCTTCAGGGTCAGAATGGTGAGGAAGTCTGACGCGAAACGCCCGACCCACCCTTCCGACCGGGGTGCGGGGTGGAGGAGGAAGAGGAGAAGGCGGAGGAGGAGGCGGAGGCAGGAGGAAGGAGGAGGGAGTAGGAGGAGTAGTAGTAGTAGTAGTAGTAGGAGGAGGAGGAGGAGGAGGAGGGAGCAGAGGGAGGAGGGAGCAGGAGCAGGGAGGAGGAGGAGGAGGCAGGAGGAGGAGGAGGAGGAGGAGGAGGAGGAGGAGGAGGAGGAAAAGGAGGATGAGAAGGAGGAGGAGGAGGAGAAGGAAAAGGAGGAGGAGAGGGGGTGGAGGAGGAGGGGAGGAGGAGAGGAGGTGGAGGAGGAGGACGGGGGGAGGAAGAGGAGGCCTAGGAGGCGCGGAGGAGGAGGAGGAGGAGGAGGAGGAGGAGGAGGAGCACGACGACGTACCACGATAGCGAAACCGAGGAGAAGGAGGAGGGAGGAGGAAGGAGGACGTGAGGAGAGAGGAGGAGAAGGAGAGGAGGGAGCAGGGAGCAAGGAGCGGCCAGGAGGAGTAGGAGGTAGGAGGAGAGGAGGAGGAGGAGGAGGAGAGGGAGCAGGAGGGAGGTAGGAGGGAGGAGGAGGGGGAGGTTAAGAGGAGGTTGCGAGAGAGGAGGAGGAGGAGGCGGAGGACGCGAGCAGGTCCAGCGGCAGCGACTTAGTCTTCTGCGACTACGGCCCGGGCGCCGACGAGGCCGCCCGGCGGGCGTTGGTCCGCGGCCGTGCATCTTTTGGCCGCCGCAGCCGGCCTCGATCCTTCTCCGTTCTCCCTCTTCTCGCATCTCGTCCTCCTCTTCCTCCTGCTTCTCCTCCTCCTCCTCCTCTCCTCCTCCTCCTCCTCCTCCTCTCCAACTCCTCATCTTCCTCTTCACTCCCTCCCTCCTCATCTGTCTTCCTCCCCCTCCTCTCCCTCCCCCCTCCCTCTTTCCCCCTCTTCCTCGCTCCTTTCTTCCTCCTTCGCCCTTCCTCCTCCTCCTCATCCTCCTGCTCCCTCCTCCTCCCCCTCCTCCTCCTCCTCCAGCGCGTGTGAGGGGAGGATGAGGAGGACGAGGAAAAAGAAGGGAGGAGGATGAGGAGGAGGAGAATGAGGAGGAGGAGGAGGAGGAATAATAATCATAATAGTAGTACTAACAATAATACTAATATGATTAATAATAACAATAAGAATAATAATAATAACAACAATAGTAATCATAATATCAAGAATAATAATGATGATAATACGAATACGAATAATAATACCAGTAATACTCAATAGTAATCATCATCATAATCATGATAATAGTAAGAATAAGAATAATAATACTACTAACACGGATACTAATAATAATAATGATACTAGTACTACTATTGATATTAATGGTAATAATAGTAGTAGTACTATACTAATAATACTAATGATACCTAAACCGAATAAAGCTAAGTACGAAGAACAAGAAGAAGAGGGGAGTAGGAGGAGGCGGAGGAGGAGGTGGAGGTTGAAGAGGAGGAGGAGGAGGAGGAGGAAGAGAGGATGAAGAGGAGGACAGGAGGCGGAAGAAGATACATGAAGGAATGAAGGAAGGAAGGGAGGGAGGGAGGATGAGGATGGTTTCTGGACCTACGACGGATGAGAGCGATGCTGATGGAGGCAGACGAAGGCTCTGGACCTTTTTGGGCCTTCAGATTATTCCGGGAACGTCCTGGGAGGGGAAGAAAGGTGAGGAGGAGGAGGAGGAGAAGGAGGAGGAGGAGGAGGATGAGGAGGAGGAGGACGACGACGAGGAGCTGGAGCTGCCCTAGTAGACCAACAATAGATACTGGCAGTGTCTATCTTTGGTGCGCGCCTTCTATGGCGAAACCGCAACGCATCTGAGTCGAAGCGCGCGAAACGCGAGTCTATTTTTATGTTGTTTTGATATGCAATTCGTGTGACCAAATGAAAATAGACACGTGCAAAATAGATACTGCTACCGGAAATAGATACGGAATCAGCTTTTTATGAAGCGTAGACGCTAATAGACACGCTGATTGCTTAAAAATAGATACGCATTGCAATTTCCTCTAGTTGAAATAGAAGCTCATCCAAACACATAGAAACTGGGTCGACAAAATAGATACTGATAGATTTGGCGCGCGCCGAATCTTTGGCCGAGCCCAAAAATTGACACTCCCAACTCCGCTGAAACGTCAGAGATTAAAAGATTGGGTGGTCCCCTGAGGTTTTCTAAGGATTCCTTCAGGATTCCTAGGGATTCCCTTCGGATCCACTCGGGATTCCGAAGTATTCCTGAAGGTTTGCTGAAGGATTCCCTGGGGATGCCTGCGGGTTCCCTATAGGGAGTCCTAAAGATCCCCGAGGGATTCCTGAGGATTCCCTATCGGGATTCCTAAAGATTTCCTTTTGAATTCCTAAGGACCCCCTATAGGCTTGCAAAGGATTCCCTAGGGATTCCTAAGGATTCCTGGCGGATTCTTAAAGATTCCTTACGGATTCCTAAGGATTCCCTAAGGATTCCTAAGTATTCCAAGGGATTCCAATGGATTCCGTAGGGGCCCTAAGGATTGCCAAGGGATTCCATAGGATTCACTCGGGATTGCTCCGGGTTTCCTAAGATCTCCTAACGCTTCCTGAGGATTCCTTAGCTTTCCCTAGGGATCCCTCAGGATTCCCAAAGGAGTCCTCAGGATTCCTGAAGGATTCCTTAAGGATTCTCACAGAATTCCTTCGGATACCCGAAAGATTCCCTACGGGATTCCCTAAGGGTACCCGAAATAGTCCCTGAGGACCCCCTACGGATTCCAAAGGATTCCCCAAAAAGGATTCTCAGGGATTCCCTGCGATTCCTTCAGGATCCCCTAGGGCTTCCGCAAGATTCCTCGGGGATTCCGGAGGATTCCCTAAGTATCCCTAAGGGATGTGTGTGTGTGAGTGTGTGAGAGTGTGTGTGTGTGTGTGTGTGTGTGTGTGCGTGCGTGCGTGCGTGCGTGCGTGCGTGCGTGCGTGCGTGCGTGCGTGCGTGCGTGCGTGCGTGCGTGCGTGCGTGCGTGCGTGCGTGCGTGCGTGCGTGCGTGCGTGCGTGCGTGCGTGCGTGCGTGCGTGTGCGTGTGTGCGTGTGTGTGCGTGTGCGTGTGTGTATGTGTGTGTGTGTATGTGTGTATGTGTGTATATAGATATATACTAGAACCATCGCGCGCGCTTCGCGCGCGCGATGGTTCTAGCCCAGGCCAGGGGCGCGCTTGAGGATCTTGGACAGCGCTATCAAGCACAGGCGCTTGACATAGTCGTGCCTCCTGAGGGCCTCTTGGAAACCTCTTGGGTCTTCGTGGGGGCATCTGAAGGGCTTCTGGGGGGCCCTCCATGCTTCCTCAATTGGCTGCTGCAGGCACATCTTGGGTGCTTCTCGGGGGGCATCTTGGGGCTTCTTGGGGTCCCTTGGGGGCATCGTCAGGGTTCTCCGGGCAGTCGGAAAGTGATGTTCTGCAGCCTGAAGCAGACAATTGGCCGTCCTGGCTGCGTAGAGGCCCGGCTTGAGGCCACATTGGGGCAATCCGGAAGCCTCCCGGGGCCTCCTTGAAGCAATTTTGATTGGCCCCGTGTACGTCTCCTGTGAGCCTTTTGCGGCCTGGTGGGGGGCTTTGGTGGGCCTCGTCGAACCACTTGGGGACTCTTGGGGCCTCCTGTGGGCCTCTTAGGGCGAAAGGCTCTGCTGTTGGGTTCGCGTTCACCTTCTTGGGGCTCTCTTGGGGCCCTCTTGGGGCCCTCTTGGGGCCCTCTTGGGGCCCTCTCGGGCCGTCTTGGGCACCTCGGGCACCGTCTTGGGGCCCTCGTGGGCCGTCTTGGGGCCCTCTTGGAGGCCTCTGCAGTCTTGGGGGCCTCTTGGGCCGTCTTGGAGCGTCGGGAAGCCAAAAGGCTGGGAACTTTCAAATCCATCAAAAGCCGATGGGAAAACATTGCTTCTTGGAACCTCTTCGGCCTTCTGGGGAGCTTCTTGAGGGCCTCTTGGGTCCCAATTGGGGGCCTCTGGGGCTTCCTGAGAGCCTCTCGGGGTGGAAGGCTCGGATTTTCGGTTCGTCTTACCCCTCTTGGGCCCCCCTTGGGGCCGTATTGGTGCCCTCTCGGGCTGTCTTGGGCCCTGTTGGAGGCCTCGTGGGCTATCTCGGATTGGTCTTGGAGGCCTTTTGGGCCGTCTTGGAGCGTCAGGACGCCAAAAGGCTGAAAACTTAAACATCAATCAAACACCTACGGCAAGACATGGATTTGTGCCTCTTGGGGCCTTCGTGGGAGGCCTCTTGGATACGCTTCGGCCCCCTGGGGGGGTTTCTTGGGGCCTCTTGGAGCCTGTTAGGGCTTCTCGGGGCCTCCTGAGAGCCTCTCGGGATGAAGACTCGGATTTTCGGGTCGTGTCAACCCTCCATCTTGGGGCCGTGTTGGGGCCCTCTCGCTCCGCCTTGGACGCCTCTGGCGCCGTCTTGGGACCCCCGTGGGCTGTCTTGAGACCGTCTTCGAGGCCTCTGGGGATGCCTTGGAGCGGAATTTGAAGCCTCTTGGGCCGTCGTGGGGCGTCAGGAAACTCAAAAGGCGAGAACTCGAAAATCGATCAAAAACCAAATGAAAACAAATTAGTTGTGCCTCCTGGGGCTCCTTGGGAGCCATCTTGGAGACCTCTTGGGGCGTCTTGGAAGCCTCTTGGACAGTCAGGGGCCAATTCTGGGGTGATCTCGGGCTGTCATTGGTCGTGTTCGTTATCTGGAAACGCCATTTCTGGCAATCCAGGGCCGTCTTCCGGCGACTTTACAAGGCCCCCAGCGCCACGGCAAGGCCCCCGGGCCTCCCGGCGCGAGGGCCCCATCCTGGGCCCCACCTCGTGCCCGCGGAAGGGCGTCCCTGGGCCGTCTCGGCGCCCTCGTGGGCCGTCTCGGCGCCCTCGTGGGGTGTCTGAAATCCATCAACAATCGAAGGACAATCAATGATTTTGGCGTCCCTTTTGGCCGTGTTGGAAGCCTTGTGGGCCGTCTGGGGGCCATCTTGGGCGCGTTCGAACGATATGTCCTCGTTTCGGGGCCTCCTGGGGGCCTCTTGCGGCCCTTTTCGTTTGTCTTGGGGCTTTCTTGGGCCGTGTGGGGGCGGCCCTGGGCTGTCTCGGCGCCCTCTTGGAAGCCTGTTTGGGAGATTTCTGGGTGTCCTGGACCGTCCTCCTTCAACGTCGGCGGCACTGACCGTAAGACTTCCTGGGAACATGATTTGTTGGGGTGTCGTTGGGCGCCTCCGGAGGCTTCGGAACCTGACGCTTTTCCGAGCGTGACGGCAGGTAGCGCTGCTTGGGGCTCTCGTGTTTTTATCCTAGCGGGCGTTTAGGGAACATGGTTTGGGGAGAAGGGAGAAGGCGGCAACCCGAGAATCATGTTCCCGGGAAGCTTTCCGGGAACATGATTTGTTCGGCTCTCCTTACAGGGGGGCCTCTGGGGGCTTACCGAGGGGCCCTTTTTGGCCTTGTCGGCAAGCCTATTGGAAACATGGTTGGGGCGGTGGACGGAAACCCGATGAATCATGTTCCCGGAAAGCTCTGTGAAGTACGATTTACCGAAGTCTCTTGGGGGCCCGCAGGGGGCCTCCCTGGGGCCCCTTGGGAACTCATTGGGGCTTCTGGGGGGCCTCTTGGGAGCCTCACGGGGCTTCTTGGGAGCCTCTTGATGGCGTCCGGGGGCTTCCTAGTAGCCTCTCAGGCTGGAGACCTTGAAATGTCGCTCTCTTCGGGCCCTCTTGGGTCGCTCTTGGTGCTCTCTTGGGGCGCTCTCGAAGCCCTGTTGAATTATCTGGGGAGCCTCCTGGGCCGTCTCTGGTCTTTCTTGGGAGCCTCTTCGGCCGTCTTGGAGCGATCTGAACGGCCTCTGACGCCGTCCGGAACCGTGGGGAGGCGGAACATGCGATAGCGCAAAAATGCAGGGCCCTGTGGAGGGGCCTTTGGAGGCGCTCTTGGGGCGTTTTGGCGGCGTCGTCGGCCGTCCTGAGGCCATCTTCGGCGTGTCCGGGGCCTCTTGAGGCTGTCTTGGCAAGCTTTAGGGCCCTCTCGGCGTGTCGTGGCGCGTTTGGGAGCGGACCTGGGCAGTCCCGGGAGCGCTGGGGGCTGTTGAATGCTAGGTGTTGTCTTGGAGGCGGAGGCTGTTGAGTGCAGGGTGGCGCGTGCTACGCGGAAGGCGGGCGAGCGGCCAGGCGGGCGGCGGGCGGGCGGGTGGCGGGTGGGCGGGCGGGTCGGGATTTGAATGGATTCCTTAAGGGTGCTCTCTTGCAGCGGGAGCTTGTTAAGCACAGGGTGTTGCCTTGAAGACGGGGGCTGTTGACTACAGGGTGTTGTCTTGGAGACTGAAGCTGTTGAGTACAGAGTGGCGCGTGCTATGCGGACGGCGAACGGGCGGCGGGTGCCCTAGGTGGTGGGTCAGAGGCCTCATGGGTGTTGGTTTGGATCTCGTGGTTGGCCTGTCGGGAACGTCGTGAACGCAGTTTCGCATCTTCTCGGTGACCGTTTTGGGGCCGTAGTGGGGCCTCCTCGGGGCTGTTTTGTAGCCTTTTGAAGCCTCGTTTGGGCCTCCTGGGTGCCTCTCGGGGGCCTCCTGGGGCCTCTTGGGGGCTCCTTGGGGCCTCCTGGGGCACTCTTCAAGCGGGAGGGTCGAATTTTGGATTCGTGGTTCCCTCTTGGGCGCATCTTGGGGCCGTCTTGGGGCTCTCTTGGGCTGTCTTGGGCGCTTCTGGGGTCGTCTGGGGGCCCTCTTGGGCCGTCTTTGGGCGCTCTTGGGGGCCTATTGGGTCGTCTTGGAACTTCGGACAGCCGAAAAGGCTAAATCTCTCCACAATCTTTGAAAAATTACCGATTTCGGCCACTTGAAGCGCTCTGGAGAGGCCGGAGCACTGGACCCAGGACCCCCGGAGGAGCCTCCGAAAGTCGAAGGGCGACAAGAACATCGGCGGGAGGCGAGCCGAGAAGTCGAAGGGGCGAGCGCGGTCCCGAGGGGCGACCGGGGCGGGGACGGCGTCGACGACGACGACGCCGACGACGACGGAGAATTCTCTCTGGGATCCGAGGGCCTCTGCGCTGGCCCGGGGAGGGATGTGCCACCGCAGGAGGGCCACGGCGCGCATGGCGTCTAGGAGGCCGTTTTCTTGGACCGGCGGCGGCGGCGGTCCGAAAATCGGCTCGTCCGCACCGTCCGTTGTAAGGTTCCTCGGGGCTGTTTGGGAGCCTCGTGAAGCCTCGTTCGGGCCTCCTGGGTGCCTCTTGGGGGTCTCCTGGGGCCTCTTGGGGCCCCTTTGGGGCCTCCAGGGGCCCTGTGGAGGCGGGAGGCTCGAATTTCCGGTTCGCGGTTCCCCTCTTGGGGCCCTCTTGGTGCCATCTTGGGCCTCTCTTCGCCCGTCTTGGGCGCGTCTTGGGCCGTCTTGGGGCCCTCCAGAGCCGTCTTGAGGCCCTCTTGGAGGCCTCTTGGGCTGTCTTGGGGCGTCCGCGGGGGGCCTGTGAGCCGTCGTGGAGCGTCGGAGAGCTGAAAAAGCGGGAAAGGCAAAGTTTGTCCAAAACCTTAGTAAAATACACGATTTTGGCCTCTTGGGGCCCTCTGGGGGGGCGTCTTGGAGGCCTTTTGGAGCGTCTTGGGGGCCTCTTTGGCTGTATTGGGCTTATTTTGGGGGTCTCCTGGGGCCTCTTGGGGCCCTTTTGGGGCCTCCTGGGGCCCTGTGAAGGCGGGAGGCTCGAATTTCCGGTTCGCGGTTCCCCTTTTGGGGCCGTCGTGGGCCTCTCTTCGCCCGTGTTGGGCGCGTCTTGGGCCGTCGTGGGGCCCTCCAGAGCCGTCTTGAGGCCCTCTTGGAGGCCTCTTGGGCTGTCTTGGGGCGTCCGCGGGGGGCCTGTGAGCCGTCGTGGAGCGTCGGAGAGCTGAAAAGGCGGGAAAGGCAAAGTGTGTCCAAAACCTTTGTAAAATACACGATTTTGGCCTCTTGGGGCCCTCTGGGGGGGCCGTCTTGGAGGCCTCTTGGAGCGTCTTGGGGGCCTCTTTGGCCGTCTTGGGCTTATCTTGGGGGTCTCCTGGGGCCTCTTGGGGCCCCTTTGGAGCCTTTTTGGGCCCTGTGGAGGCGGGGGGCTCGAATTTCCGGTTCGCGGTTCCCCTCGTGGGGCCGTCTTGGTACCGTCTTGGGCCTCTCTTCGCCCGTCTTGGGCGCGTCTTGGGCCGTCTTGGGGCCCTCCAGAGCAGTCTTGAGGCCCTCTTGGAGGCCTCTTGGGCTGTTTTGGGGCGTCCGCGGGGGGCCTGTGAGCCGTCGTGGAGCGTCGGAAAGCTGAAAAGGCGGGAAGGCAAAATGTGTCCAAAACCTTCGTAAAATACACGATTTTGGCCTCTGGGGGCTCTCGGGGGAAGGCTCTTGGAGGCCTCTTGGAGCGTCTTGGGGGCCTCTTTGGCCGTCTTGGGCTTATCTTGGGCATCTTGGGGCCCTCTTGGCGCCCTCGTAGGCGTCTTGGAGCCTGCCGGGCCTGTCGCGGAGCGCTCTCGGGGCACTCTTGGGCCGGACAAGGGCGCTCCCGGAGGCCCGATCCCCCCATGGGGGGTTGCGGTCCCCGCCAGGGAGCCCCCGGCCCTGTAGCCCGTATATATATATATATATATATAGAGAGAGAGAGAGAGAGAGAGAGAGAGAGAGAAAGAGAGAGAGACACACGGCCACTCCTGGATCTCTGGGGGCCCCCCTTGGAACCCTCTTGGGTCTCTCCGTGACGGCATTTGAGGGCCCCGAGAGGGCCTCAATAGGGCCCCAAGAGGGCACTCGCGTGACTTCGGTTTGACTCCTCCTGCGCCCTTCTTGGAGCCTTATTGGGGCACTGCGAGACGGCACTGGAGGTGGAGGAGGAGGAAGCAGTGAGGAGGAGGAGCAGGGAGGAGGGGGAGGACGAGGAGGAGGATGGATGGCGAGTTACGAGGAGGAGGAATACCGCCCGGGGCCAACTGAGGTGGGCCAGTGAAGCGGGACAGCGCACACAACATCACACACACACAAACGTACGCACGCACGCACACACACAGACACACACACACACACAAACACACAACACACAACACAACACAACACAAACGCGCTCACACACTAACACACACACAAGCGCGCACGTACGCCATACACTTCCGCGCGCACCCATACACACACGCACACATCGACACATGCGTACAGGCCCATGCAGACGTTCACGTGCACGCATCCACGCCACCTTCGATTGAATGTCGTGGACTGTTTGAAGCTGGTCTTCTCAACTCTACTATGGTCGCGCCACTTCGTGCTTTAAAAATAGATACTGTTGTTGAAAAACAGATACTAAATAGATACTGGTTAGACACTAATAGACACGGAAATCTTGCAACACAGCCGATGCACAACACTTTTTTTAGACACTGTCCGAACTATATATACTTTTAGCTGTTGTGACCACCGGGCCTCAGCGGGAGCACGATAATTTCTAAAAGCGTCTATTTCTTAAGAATAGATACTTATAGATACTGTGTGCACGGCGCCTCAACGAGAACCTCTGAATTTCTAAAAGTGTCTATTCTTGTTTTCGGCTGTCTACCAGGGTGGCGATGGAACTGGAGCTGGAGACGGAGCTGGAGCTTGCGCTGGAGCTGGAGTTGGCGCTGGAGCTGGAGCTGGAGGAGGAATCGGAGCTGGAGTTGGAGCCGGAGCTGGAGTTGGCGCTGGAGCTGGAGCTGGAGGAGGAACTGGAGCTGGAGCTGGAGCCGGAGCTGGAGCTGGAGCTGGAGCTGGAGCTGGAGCCGGAGCTGGAGCTTGCGCTGGAGCTGGAGTTGGCGCTGGAGCTGGAGCTGGAGGAGGAACCGGAGCCGGAGCTGGAGCCGGAGCTGGAGCTTGCGCTGGAGCTGGAGCTGTATAGAACTGGAGCTGGAGCTGGAGCCGGAGCTGGAGCTGGAGCTGGAGCTGGAGCTGCATAAGGAGCAGCGCAGGCGACTGGCGAGCTGAGGGGCAGCCTTCGGGATGGAATGGCGCAGTCGGTCTTCAAGGGCACGGCCGCGGCGGGACCTGAACAAGCGCAGGCTGGCGTGGAAGAAGGCTCGTGCCCACTCCAAAGGGCGAGTATGACCCGGCCATACCTACGCTGGCGTTGGGGATGAAACGTGGGCAGCGGCGGAGGACATCGACGAAACCGGG
>CAUYUJ010022531.1:20000-32500 GCA_963575745.1 Prorocentrum cordatum
TACAGCGTCTTGCACAAAACAAGGCGCACCTTTCCTAAGTTTTTGGCCGCCAGGGGCAGGCTTCAGCCCCCGTCCCTGGGGAGAGGCTCGGAACTTCGGGGGCGCCGCTCCTATAGGTCAAAGCAAGACATCGGGCCGCTGGCTTGGAGAAGAGGCTCCTTGAGCAGACGGTTCTGTGGAAAAAGCAGTGGAGCAAAACACAAACACACACTCACACAGTGGAACAACACACACACACAGTGTGTGTGTGTGTAGAACGAACGAACAAACAGCACAAAACAAACACACACACACAGCGCTTGTTTCCCACACTGTGTGTTGTTGTCCCACAGTGTGTGTTTTGTTAGTTTCCCACAGGCGTCAGACGCTGTTTCCAGCAGTGCCTGTTCCCTCAGGGCAGCCGCCGGTAGTTCACACCCCCATCCAGCAATCCTGCAATGTGGCCGTGGCCACGCCACGGGGGGATGGGGTACAGATTTGTACTCAGGGGGGGAGGTTTCGTCACAGTGGCGAAGGGGCACAAGGGGCGTCCCCACCCTCCGAACGTTTGGTTGCAATATGGCTTCGCAGTGTTTCCAGCTCTTCGCGAGTCGTTGTTTGACTCTCGTATGTTTGGTACCGCAGCCTACCCTCGCATACGATATAGATGTCGCGTAGCCATACACACACGAACTATGCTGCAATCTTTCGTCACATAGCATACAACTTATTTTTGCCAGCGTGGACCCCACGCAATGAGGCATTGCACTGTTGAGCTGGCAGCTGCGCGGTGTAAGCTATGTGGTTTACACCACCTCGCGTAAGTTATGCGGTGTGAGATATGGAGGTCAAGACTACGCGGCGTAAGCTCTGTTGTGTTTGGTCAGCTATGTGGTGTGAGCTGGGGGTGAAGGCTATGTGGTCTAAGCCATGTGGTGCAAGCTGTGTCGTGGTGTGAGCTGGGGGTGAAGTCTATGCGGTCTAAGCCATGTGGTGCAATCTGTGTCATGCAAGCTACGTGGTGGTTAGTTAAAGCTAGGCGGCGCAAGCCTGTGTGGTTTAAAGTCAGGGCTAGGTCGTGCACGCTATGTGCCGTAAGCTGCGCGGTGTGCGTTCAGCACACGGGGCGCCCGCGAGCGCCCACGACGCGGCGCGGGCGGCAGTGTGGCACAACCTCGACAGACCCCGCTTCCCACCTGGAGGGTTTCTCCGAAGGGCTTAGGCGACCCGTCCTCCTCCTCCTCCTCCTCCTCCTCCTCCTCCTCCTCCGTCTCCTCCTCCCCCTCCCCCTCCTCCATCTCCTCCTCATCATCCTCATCCTCGCCCTCCCCTCCTCGGGTCGCTTACGGCCACGTGGGAAACCGTCCACCCCCACCCCCTCACCCCCAACAAAAACGGGGCGCACACGACACAACCTCGCCTCCCCCCCCCACAACCAGCAGGTGAAGCAGTCGAGGTGCCGCTTCTGAGGGCAGGCGGCGTTTGGGGACAGGACGTCCCTCATCGCGCACGTGCCCCCAGGATTCGAGTTGTGAACGCATGTTGGTCAACCCGCGGTGCCGCGTGACTCCGCCGTCGCGCTCGGGCGGGCATCGCTCGGAGGGGCGGTGGGGGGACAGGGGCAAATGGGGGGATCTGTGCTCGGGGCTGGTGCGCCCAGGCAGGCTTCTTGATCGAAGCAATTTTGTGCTGGAGAGGCAAAGCGATCACGCAGAGATTTGGTTCAGACATGAACGCACGTTCGGCCCCACGAGTAGGGGGGGCGCGCTGTGGCTTTGCAACGGAGCAAAGCTTTTCAAACACGTGAGCCCGACACGCAACAACCGTTTCTAGCACGGTGGTGGACGTTATGGATGTGGCACGCAAGCCGCAGCCATGAGCAGCCTGAGTCGTTCAAGTATGCTGATGATTGGAGCCAGGGGTCTCTCATTGAAACGCCCTTTCTGAGCAACCGTCCATGCAATCGCCGTGCAAATGCCCTTCCGACTGCTGATTTGTCTGCGGAACGTTGGCGCGGCTGCGCTGCAGTTGGGAGCATTCGTCCGCGATAAGTTCTGGACCCTTTAGACACCCCTCCAGCCCATCCAGGGACGATGTCTATGCGAGTTGTCGTGAGAAGGGGTGGGGAGGAGTAGTTCGCCGCGCAATTAAGAGCAGGGGCGCCTGTCAACCAGAAGGCTGGGGCAGCCCGGACAGCCCGCAAACCTGCTTTCTTGTGGGGCCATCCTGGAGAAGAGGCGCGGGAGGAGGAGGAGGAGGAGGAGGAGCAAGAGCAGGAGGAGGAGGAGGAAGAGCGAGGAGGGAATGGAAGGAACACCTGAGGACGAGAGGGTCTCCAGAGGCCGAGGCCCAAAAGAGCCAGAGACATTCAAGACTTCGATCCTTGGTCGTGAACCTCAAGGGCCCTTTCTCCTCCCCGCACCCCAGCATTCTCCCATCCTTGCCCTCCTCCTCCTCCTTCTCCTCCTCCTCCTCCTCCTCCTCCTCCCCCTCCTCCCCCTCCTTTTCCCCCTCCTCCTCCTTCTCCTCCTCCTTCTCCTCCTCCTCCTCCTCCCATTCCTCCTCCCATTCCTCCTCCCCCTCCTCCTCCTCATCCTTCTCCCCTTTTCCCTCTCCTCCTCTTCCCCCTCCTCCTTCCCCCCCCCCTTCTTCCATCCCTCCTGCCAGACCCCAGACATCAGTCCGCGCTGCGTACCCAGGGTTGTGGGGGAAAAGCGGAAAGGGACCTGGGGAGGCGGGGAGGGAGGGAGGGCGAGGAAGGGGGGAGGATGGGAGGATGGAGAGAGGAAGGAGAGGCAGCGAGGAGAGAGGGGGAGGGAGGAACGGGGAGGAGGCGGGAGGGGAGGCGAGGGCGAGAAGGAGAGGGGAGGGAGGAGAGAGGAGGGAGAGCGAAACAAACAAGACAGCGGCCACGCGCGAGGAGGGAGGGCGAGGAGGGAGGGCGAAGAGGGAGGTCGAGGAGGGGGGGGGGAGGATGGGAGTATGGAGGAGAGAGGGGGGAGAGCTTGTGGGTGCTCGAGCAGAGCCTGTCTGAGTTCCGACGCCGCCGGCGTGCTGCCCCGTCCAGGGGGGCGCGTTGGCGTCGTGAACTGCTGTCGGGACCCTCCCCGCCCTCATGTATACACGTTGTGTATGCATGTATGCATGCGTGTGTATGTTTGCATGTATACATATGTGTTTCTATGCGTGTATGTATGCATGCATGTATGCATACATGCATGATGCATGAAGAGTTTTGTGTATGTGTGCATGCATGCATGCATGCATGCATGCATGCATGCATGCATGCATGCATGCAGGTAGGTAGGTAGGTAGGTAGGTCGGTCGGTCGGTCGGTCGGTAGGTAGGTAGGTAGGTAGGTAGGTAGGTAGGTAGGTAGGTAGTTATGTTTGTATGTATGTATGTATGTATGTATGTACACATTTTATGTATACATCTATACATATGGACAGAGAGAAAGAACGATAGAGAGAGAGAGACATAGTGTGTGTGTTTTGGTGAAAGAGAGAGAGAGAGAGACAACACAACATATATACATAGAGAGAGAGAGAGAGATCGTGTTGCAAGATAATGGGTTTTATAGTGCAGCGAGGGAGAGACAGAGAGACAGAGAGAGAGGGGGGGGAAACATAGCAGATCGCCTCCTATGATCCTTCCCCTCCGCAACACCTGTTCCCCTCTCCTCCCCCTTCTTCTCCTCTCCTTTCCATCTGTCCTCTTCCTTGTCCCCCTCCCCCTCCTTCACTCCGATCCCCCGTAAGTACTTCCTCCTCGTCGCACCAGTAGACGAGTTGAGTGGGAGGGTCGATGTAATAACTTAGGACATTGAACAATGAACCTTCCGACAATTACGTCTGTGGATCTTGGATAGTGTTCTGAGTTAGCCATCGTCCTAGCGCCGCGATGTCTTGTTTCTATCGGTGTTGTATGGTACCTTTGTTTGTCTTAGCTCCGCACACATCCATATTTATCCTCCCAGCGGCTACACGGATGTAGGGACAATTTTTTTTCAGCGTGTGGACCTCGTCCTGGCGTTGCGAACGCTCGCGCGAACGGCTTTCAAGAGCTATTCGGATGGAGGGCAGGTCGGTTTCGTACATGTGGCTCCCGCGGATGGATATCGTTTCGTGTTCAAACGTGCGCTTTTACTTGAGGCTTCTTTCATGTATGATCAGCAGACCTTGTTTAGAATTCTGCACTAGCAGACCGCGCAGATGAATGTCGGTTCATTTTCAAAACGGGGAATTCTCTTGGTTGCGCCCTTATCTGGGGGCGTTCGCTCCCTATCAGGGGATGTTCAGGGCATCGATCTTCGAGTTTGCCTCCTCCTCAGGCAGCGCGCGCAATGCGCCGCCCTGGGAGGGGGGGAAGAGGGAGGAGGAAATGGATAGGGAGGAGGAGAGGGAAGGGAGGAGAAGGAGGAGGAGGAAGAGGAGGGGAGGATGATCAGTGTCAACCCGAGACGCATCAAAATATGTTGCAGCGGACCCTCCCTCCAAGCCCCATGTTTTTTCCGTGCAGGAGCTTATTCTCATTACGGGAGGTGCCTCAGTGGAAGACAACAACTGGAGAATCCCCAATCGTGCCAAAGTGTCACTGTTGGGACTTCAACGCGTTGAAACGTGACTGTTGCGCTTGGACTATCTTAAAACGCGCCAGGAATTTCAACACCGCGAACTAATGTGTCTGGTGCGTACTGACATCCTTTAACCGTGTCAGATACAAGTCCTGGAAATCCCTTCAACCATGCGACTTTTTGAGCCAGCTAAAACTGAGAGCCACCGTTTGAAAATAATTCTCTATGTTCGAAACTGCTGCGATGTTTTGAAATTGGTGTACGCGTCGTTCAGGCGAGAGCCACGTGTGTTGCAAACGTCTGGGGTGAATGAGCGTGGCCCTCTAAGGCGAGAGCCATACCTTGAAAACCAACCGCCCTCCATCCTCGAAGCTGCTGCGAATCTGAAAACTCAGGATAGTAAGTGGTGAGGCTTTTTCAGGCGAGACGCCCAGCCCGCCCTGTCGACGCGCTTGGGCGTGCGACACGGGGGACCCCAAACAGCATGTTTCTAGCAATTTGCGTTGTGCACCATGTGTGATGAAACCGTATATGTGGTCAACCTGCGTGGTGCAATCTCAGTTTCACAACATATGCTGTGCAAGCGAAGGTGCGCAATCGATGTTGAGCAACCATATAAGTGGCGCAGTATGTATAAATATGTATATATATATGGTGAACTGTATTAAACCAAACATCATATATATATGGCGACATATATATATATATATATATATATATATATATATATGACACATCCCACGTTCTTGCAAACATCCCACCCACCCACCCGCAACTTGGTTTGCAAAACCCACGCGGTGGCGATTGCGATGCATTTTTGGCGTTGGCTGGTGCATCTCTTCGGCTGCGCCAACCCAAGCACGCGGGCGCACCGGCCAAATAGTTTGGCTCGGCCGACGCGACCGCGGTGACGCTGACCGCTGGGCACATCCCAGCGGGCACTTCACTGCGAGTCGGCGAGTTGGGCGGGCCCGGCATCATGGCAACGTCGACAACAGCAGACACGATGATGATAGCAGCGATGCTGGTGGCGATGCTGACAACGGCGACGGCGCGGCCAGTGCGGCTGCCGATGCTGATCGTTCCGACGAAGATGGCGGCGCCCTCGCGTCGGCGATGATGGTTCCGGAAAGAGTTCCACATGCGCGCGCGGCCGACGCGCGAGAGTGGCCCGCATGCCCCCCCTCCGCCCCAGCGCGCGCAAGGCCGCGCGAATGATTTTGGCATGCGGCGTCAGAGGTCGGTTTAGCATACTTCCATTACAACGTTGAGAAAGGGTTGGTTTCCTTAAGAATGCGCAAGAGCGCGAGCGCACGTTTTTTCGACAACTGATGTTGCGAAACAATTCCCCAATCAGAGCTTGCCTCTGTAGGGGTCCAAGCGGACTCATATGGTTGGGTAAGGTTTGCCGCCGATTTTCGCCGCACGCCTGGGTGCCTGGGTGGGTGCCTGGGTGCCCGGGTGCCCGGGTGCCCGGGCGTGCCCGGGAATGACCGGGTGCCCGGGGGTGCCCCATAGCTCTATAGCCCAATAGCCCTATAAGCCCTATAGCCCTACAGCTCTATAGATCTATAGCCCTATAGCTCAATAGCCTCATAGCCCTATAGCCGTATAGCCCTATACCCCATATAGCCCTATAGCCCTGTAGCTCTATTACTCTATAGCCAAATAGCCCTATAGGGCTATTGGGCTATAGGGTGATAGCCCATACAGCCCAATAGCCCCATAGCGCTATATATAGCCCATATCGCAGCCCTACAGCTTTAAACCAGATTATGGTTGGGGCTTTTCTTCGGTATCATGTTTACATATATATATATATATATATGCATAATGTTTCGGATACTCGGATTTGAATCCGTGCCCAAAGTTTTTGACGGATGTCGGCACTCGCGCGCGACGACGCGCGCTCGCGCACTGCGTTTCACACTTGCGCAGGGGATTCTCGCGACAGCAGGCGCGCAAGGGTGTTCGAACGTTTTCGACGTGCGCGCGCGAAGCACGTTTGGTAGCATGTCATGAAAATGGTGAGATGCTCACGGTTTTCTTAAGCATTTGCAAGTGCGCGCGCGAGAACTTTTTGCGTTTGAAATTCCCTGTTGCGAAACCATGTGTGTTCTTTGTGTCTTGTCATTCGATCTTGAAATCTTGACGAAAGCGCGTGTGTATGAAGGATTTCTCCATGCGCGCGCGATTGCGCGCGCTATGCTCGCGCGTGCTGGGGCGGCATGAGTTCGCAGTTCAGATGGGCGATGGGACAGCATATGTGAATTGCAGCGCGAAGAGCCGAACCGAACATTTTTGGCGGGGGTAAAATCTAATCTCTTCCAAGGAAGGAGATTCATCAATACTCCACTTCAGGTTGTCGACTCCGCTGCTCGCGCAATCACCCCGCCCGCCCACCCGCAATTTTTTTTTGCAGAGGGAACCATGCGGAGGCGATTGCGATGAGTGCTCGGCGTTGGCCGGCGCATCCGCGCGGCCGCGCCAGCCCGCGCGCGCGCGCGGCGGCCAGCTCGACCGGCGCGACCGGCGAGGCCGCGACGGCACTGACCGTTTGGCACATCCCGGCGGGCACCTCAGCGCGCGTCGGCGACTGGGGCAGGCGCGGCATCATGGCGAAGTCGACAACGTGAGACGCGACGACGATAGTAGCGATGTCGGCGACGATGTTGACAACGAGGTCGGCGCGGCCAGCGACGGCGCCGACGCAGATCGCGCCGACGACGATGACGGCGTCTTCGCGTCGGCGATGGAGGTTTTGGAAGGAGTTCGACATGCGCGCGCGGCTGACGCGCAAGAGTGGCCCGCGTGGCATTACTTGACGGATCGTGCCCCCCTCGTCGCGCGCGCCAGGGCGCCCGAATAATTTCGGCGCGCGGCGCGAGAGGTCCGCTTGGCAGAATTCAATGATAATGTTGGACAACGGGCGGTTTTCTCGAGGATTCGCAAGAGCGCGAGCGCCCCCTTTTTGTTTGAAAACTGCTGTTGCGAAACCATATGTTTTGAAGGCGGTTTCGGGGCATTCGGTTTTGAGGCCTTTGCGAAACCGAAGGTTTTTGATCGATTTCTGCACGCGCGCGCGACGGCGCCCGCGCGGTTCGCCCCGTGCGTTGCGAGGGGTTCTCGCGATAGCACGCGCGCAAGGGCCCTCGAACGATTTCGACGCGCGCGCAGCCAATTTGGAAGCGTGTAGTCAACATGTTGAATTACCAATGGGAATGCACAGAGTTCGCGAGAGCGCGGGCGCAAGCTTTTCGTGAAATCCCCGCTGCGAAACCGTGTTTTTTTTTTTCTTTTTTTTTTTTTTTTTAAAAAAAAAAAAGATCATCGACGCTCTATTTTGACATCCCGGCGAAACCTACGGTTTCTGGATGAATTCGGCATCCGCGCGCGACGACGCGCGCGCGCGTGCATTTCGTCTCTTTCTCGCGCAAGGGACTCCTGAACACTTTTTGAGAACTGATGATGCGCGATGAACGAGAGTGCGCGCATGACTGTTGCATGCGCAGGGCGAGGAGGGGGGAGGGCGATGCCGGCGCGGCCGGGATGGTGCGATTTCGCATTTAAGATGGGAGGTGGGGCAGAATCATGCGTAAATTGCAATGCGAATAGGTGCACCGTTGACTCTTTGGGGTGGGGCGGGGAGGGGGGTGGGGGAGGGGGGCGGGGGTGGTGGTGGTGGCGGTGGTGGTGGTGGTGGTGGTGGTGGTGGTGGTGGTCGTGGGGAGATCCGAATTGTCTTTAAGAAAGTAGAGTATTTGTGGTGGAATTTACCCTGCCGAAGCTGAAGTCGTCGACTCCATCGCCCGCGCCATCGCCCCACCCGCCCACCCGCAATTTGGTTTGCAAGACCCATGCGGAGGCGATTGCCGCGAGTGCGTGGCGTTGGCTGGCGCGTCTCAGCGGCCGCGCTAGCCCGCGCGCGCTCGCGCGCGCAGCGGCCGGCTAGTCTGGCGCGACCGACGCGAATTCGACATCATGGCAACGTCGATAACGGTAGACACGGCAATGATAGCCTCGACGCCAGCGACGATGTTGACAACGACGTCAGCGCGGCCAGTGACGGCGCCGATGCTGATCACGCAGACGACGATGACGGCGCCCTCGGGTCGGCGATGAAGGTTTTGGAAGGAGTTCGACATGCGCGCGCGGCCGACGCGCGAGAGTGGCCCGCATGGTATTATTTGAAGCGGGTCGTGCCCCCCCCCCCCCCCCCCAGCGCGCGCAAGGCCGTTCGAATGATTTCGGCATGATGCGCGAAGTCTGCCAAACGGTGCGCGGCCCGTAGGGCGGAATTCCATGGCCACGTCAAAACACCGATGGTTCACGTGCGACTTCGCTAGAGCGCGAAGCCCCATCTGGTAGCATTTGAATGAACAGATTGCCGATCCACTGGCATTCCCGAGAGTTCGCAAGATCGCGAGCGCAAGCTTGTTTTGAACACCCCTGTTGTGAAACCGCATGTTTTTTTATGTCTTTTTCCGAAAGTTTTACTCGGATTCCCGCGTGCGCGCGCGACGACGCGCCCGCGCGCATTTCGTCCCATTGGTTGCAAGGGAGTCTTGGCAACTTATGACTTTTGATAAACGACTGCGCTCGCATCGCATTTTTTTCCAGAGAATGACGGGGGCGTCGATGCCGGCTCGGCTGGGATAGTATGAACTCATATTTCGGATCGGCGATGGCCGATGGGGCAGATATCCAGGATGCGCGAGGATGGACGATGCGCTGCAATACGATAAGGGGCGCGGATAATCCCGGGGTGGGGGGGGGGGATCGAATCTAGGAAGGAGAACCAGTTTCTGTTCGCAGTGCGTTGTCAACTCCACTGCTCGCGCAATACTCCCACCCGCCCGCCCGCAACTTGGTTTGCAAAACCCATGCGGTGGCGATTGCGATGGGTGTCTGGCGTTGGCCAGTGTATCTCTGCGGCCGCGCTAGCCCGCGCATGCTCGCGCGCGCAGCGGCCGAGTAGTTTGGCGCGACCGACGCGGCCGCGGCGGCGCTGATCGCCGGGCGCTTGCCAGCGGGCGCTTCGGCGCGAGTCGGCGATTGGGGCGGGCGCGGTATCGCGGCGACGCCGACGGCGCGATTATGGGGGTGGCGATGATAGCGGCGATGGCGGCGACGACGACGGCAAGGCCAATGGCGGCGCCGACGCTGACCACGCCAGCCGACAACGATGACGATGTCCTCGCGTCGGCGATGAAGGCTTAGAAGGAGTTCGACGCGCGCGCGCGGCCGACGCGCGCGAGCGGCCCGCGCGGCGCTGCTCGACGCGGTTGCGCCCCCCCCCCCCCCCCCATCACGCGCGCGCGAGGGCGTTCGAATGAGTCCGACATGCGGCGAGAGAGGCCCGCGTGGCAAAATCTGATGACAACGTTGGAACACCTATGTTTTTTGTTCCATCCGCACGGGGGCGAGCGCAGGTTTTTTGAAAATCGATGTTGCAAAAACCATGTGTGTTTTTATGCGTCCGGGACGCTCGATTTTTGAATATTTATAATGATTTGGGCACGCGGGCGCAACCGCGCGCGCGTGCACTTCGCCCCATTTGTTGCAAGGGGTCCTTGCGACAGCGCGCGCGCAGGGGCGGTCGAACGATTTCGACGCGCGCGCGAGAGGCCAAAGTGGAAGTGTTCTTTGACAATGTTGAGGAAACGATGATCCCCGCAAGTACTCGACAGAACGCGGGCCCAAACTGTTTTGACAGTTGCAGTTAACCGTGCGTCTCGATTCTGAAATCCTGACGACGCCGAAGGTTTTTGATGGATTTCGGCATGCGCGCGCCACGACGCGCGCGTTTGCGCTTCGTCTCACTTTTTGTTTTCAAAGGGTCGTTTTGGGATAAACGAGTGCGCGCGCAGATTTCTTTCGCAGACGGTGGCGGGGGTGGGGTCGGTGCAGGTTTAGCTGGGATGTTTCGAATTCAAATGTCACTTGCAACGCGAAAAGGGAGGCCGCTAACCCGGGGGAGGAGGGGGGGAGATTTCATTTTTGGTTTAACACAAAAAAAGAAAAGGATCATGTATTTTGATTCGGGCCCAAGCGATTGGTTCTCTGAGTTCCGCGCTTGGGAAACGGAGGGGCGACGGTCGGCGCGGGCCCTGCGGCGCTGCTGGGCGCCGCAGTCCGCGCCGCGATCCTCGCGAGGGCCCTTTCGGAGGATCGCGCGGGCGGCGGCGGCGACGAGCGCCGCGGCGCGCGAGCCCGCGGCGGGCCGGCCCGGCGCGGCGGCCGAGGAGCCCGTTGAGGAGGTGGCGGCGGGTGGGGTTTTGGCGGGGCGGCACCCTGGTGTTCCGGCGGAGGAGCCGGTGGAGGCGCCGCGCGAAGCTCGGCGGCCTCGCCGCCAGCGCAAGCGCGCGAATCGGCGCGGGCGGAAACGCGCCTGCGCGGGCGAGCGCGGCGAAGGGAGCGCGCTGGACGACGGCGTGGACGGGGAGCTGAAGGACGAACCTGCGATAACAAACTCGCGACGGCGGGTAGCGAGGCGGCCGTGGGCGCGAGTACTGGGCCCGTATGACGTGGCTGGTCCTGGCCGGCCTCCGAAGGCGGCGGCGGCGGCTCCTGCGGGCGCGGCTGCTGGCGCGGCGGCGCCAGCCCCTGCGGCCGCCTGCCGGGGGCAGGATGCTGCGCGGACGCTGAGTTGCGGCCTCGACTCCGGCAAGGTCCTGAACGGCGTCGGTCGCGGGTAATGCCTCGACCTGGACCAGGCCCAGGCGTTTCTCTTCGGCGTGCCCGGGGCCGTGAACGCGGTCCTGGCCACGGATGCCCAGGTGGCGCGGCGCGCCTGCAGCGGCGGGCCGCGGCCGTGCCGCCCGGACGAGGTGTCCGTGGAGTCGTGGGGCGTGTCCCTCATCCTGCTCCAGGGTCTCAGGGGGCTCCTTGCGGCGTTCCCGGGCATGATCGCGTCGTAAAAAGATCAGGACGGGAGGTTTCTGTCAGTTGTCGGCCTCGGGGTGCCCTGCCCGGGCCTCAGGACCGTCGAAACGCGACTTAGGATGAAAAGCCGGCCGCGGGGAAAAGGTCGGGACTTCCAGGGCCCCGCATTGAGCAATCAGGACGCCGCATGTCTGAGGTCGGAGGGCTCGGGGTGGCACGGCCGCTCCTTGGGCAGATTTTCTCCGTCGCGAGTGCGGTCAGTAACAACGCAGTGCAATCGATGTGGTGCAACACATGCGGTGCAATCGGCGTGGTGCAACATGTGCGAAGCAATCTACGCGAAGCAATCTACGTGGTACACTATACGCGGTGCAATATATGCGGTGCAATTCACCCTGCCAAACTTGAAGTTTGCAGCTCCACTGCTCGCGCAATCATTCCACCCACCTGCCCGCAACTTGGTTTGCAAAACCCATGCGGCGGCGATTGCGGTGATTGCTTGGCGCTAGCTGGCGCGTCGCTGCGGCCGCGCTAGCGCTCGCAGGCTCGCGCGCGCAGAGCGGCCAGTTCGTCTGGCACAACCGACGCGGCCGCGGTGGCGCTGTCCGCTGGAGACCTCGCAGCGCGCCCCGCAGGCCGCGCTGACGCGCGGGCACTTCAGTGCGAGTCGGCGACTCGGGCGGGCGCGGTATCATGGCGACGTCGGCAACGGCAGACACGGTGATCATTGCATCAATGCGGGCGACGACGATGGCGATGACGATGACGACGTCAAGGCCAATGGATCGTGCTGATGGCGATGATGGTGCCCACGCTTCGGCGGTCAAGGGTTTGGAAGGATTTCGACACGCGTGGCGCGACTCCCCCCACACACACACAACACACACACACACACACCACGCGCGCAATAGCGTTCGAATTATCAACCGGCGCACGCGAGGAGTCCGCTTGTTCGCATGTGGCGATAATGTTGAAATAACAACGCTTTTATGAAGACTTCGCAACAACAAAAAACGCGCGCGCCGTATTTTTAACCGTAATTTCGCAATTCCATGTGTTT
>CAUYUJ010022531.1:35000-95000 GCA_963575745.1 Prorocentrum cordatum
CTGGGCCCTGGCCGCCCACGCGATGGTGGCAGAGGACGACGAGGACGAGACCGCCAGGACAGGGGCCGCTTCCTCCTCCTGCACCCCCCCCTGGCGCCACCTCCTCTTCTTCCTCCTTGCCACCACTCCGTTGTACCTCCTCCTCCTACTCCTCCTCCTCCTCCTCCTCCTCATCATCATCATCATCATCCTCATCCTCCTCCTCCTCCTCGCATCCGCCTCCTCCTCCACCATCACGTCCTTCTCCCCCTCCTCCTCCTCCTCCTCCTCCTCGCTCCTCGCTCCTCCTCCTCCTCCTCCTCCACTCCTTTTCCTCATAACTAATTTTCCCTGTCGCACCCCGAGGCCAGCTTTTAGGGCGGGCCGGGCGTTCTGCCTGAGACTTCCTCATTTTTTCGACTCTGAAGTTCAAAAAGTGGCAACAGCTTCACAGATGGAGGGCGGGTGGTTTTCAAAATGTGGCTCTCGACTTAGCGCCGCGAACATTCGTTTTAAACATTCGCAAGAGTTTCACGGATTGAGGGCTGGCCGTTTTCAAATGTTTTCAATATGTGGCTCTCGCTTTAGCGCCGCGAACACTCGCTTAACAACATTGTTTGTAAGAGCTTCACGGGTTCAGGGCGGGACGTTTTCAACATGTGGTTATCGCCTTAGCGCCGCGCAAATTTGGTTTCACGGATTGCGGGCGGATGGTTTTCACAATGTGGCTCTCGCCTTAGCTCCGCGCACATCCGTTGTAAAACCATGCAAGAGTTTAACGGATTGAGGGCGGGAGGCTTTCAACATGTGGCTATGGACTTAGCGCCGCGAACATTCGTTTTAAACATTCGCAAGAGTTTCACGGATTGCGGGCGGCTGGTTTTCAAAATGTGGTTATCGTCTTAGTTCCGCGCACATTCGTTGTTAAAAATTGCACAAGAGCTTCACGGATTGAGGGCGGTCCCTTTTCAAAATGTGGTTTTCGCCCTAGCGCCGCGCACATTCGTTTTAAACATTTGGAAAAGTTTCACGCGTTCCCATGATTCAGGATTATGCGGGTGCAGCAATTACGTTGGTTCGCGGTGTTGAAGTCCCCCAAATCGTGTTCTGGCGCGATACCGGATCGCCAAGACGCAGCAGTCACGTTGATCCGCGGCGCTGAAATCCCGAGAACAATATTTTGGCATGCTTCAGAGTCTTCAAACGATTGTCTTCCAACGGGGCAGTTCCCTCAATGGAAATGAACCGTTGGGGCCTAAGAAGAGGGTGCTTGGAGGGAGGGCTCATTGCAACATCTTTGATGATTCTTGGGTTTACACTGGTTCTCCTCCTCGTCCTCCTCCTCCTCCTCCGTACCTCCTCCCCCTCATCCTTAACTCCCCATCGTCCTGGTGTTTTTTGCTTCTCCTCCTCCTCCTCCTCCCTCCTCCTCGATGCTCGATGCAACGGGCCTTTCGTTGTCCGTAGAGCTGAGGCCCTCGTTCCGTCCTTTTTCTCCTCCTCCGCCTCCTGACCTCCGGCTCTTCCTCCTTCGTCATCATCCTTCCCTTCCTCCCCCTCCTCACCTTCCTCCTCCTCCTCCTCCACCAGCTCCTCCTCCTCCTCCTCCTCATTACCCCACCCCTCCTCTTCCCCCTCCTCCTCCTTCTCCTCCTCCTCCTCCTCCTCCAATCCTTTACCTTCTTGATAATTCTTCCTTGTCGCACCCCGAGGCCGGTCGAAAAGACGGGCCCCGCGTTTCACTTGAATCTTAAAAGTTGCAACAGTTTCACAGATGGAGGGCGGGTGGTTTTCAACATTTGGTTCTCGCTTTAGCGCCGCGCAAATTCGTTTTAACCATTTGAAAGGTTTCAGGGGTTGAGGGCTGGACGTTTTCAAACTGTGGCTTTCGCCGTAGCACCGCGCACGCTCGTTTTTATACATCTGCAAGAACTTCACTGATTGAGGGCGGGTTGTCTTCTTCAAAATATGGCTCTCGCCTGAGCGCCGCGCACATTCGTTTTAAACAAGTGCAAGAGCTCACGGGTTGAGGGCGGCTGGTTTTCAAAATGCGGTTCTCGCCTTAGCGCCGCGCACATCCGTTGCACAACAATGCAAGAGTTTACCGATTTACATGGTCAACGTATCAGAAATAGTGTTGTGGGAGGGTTCAGGATTGTGAGGGCGCAGCGGTTGCGTTGATCCGCGGTGTTGAAGCCCCAGGAATAGCGTGCTGGCACGATTCAGGATCGTCAAGACGCAACAGTCAGGTTGACCCGTTGCGTTGGCGCTCCAAGAATGGTGTTGGTGGTTTGGCATGCTTCAGGGTCTTCAAGCGGTTGTCTCCCAACGAGGCAGTTTCCTCAGTAAGTAGACGTGCATCTCTGTAGGAACCTACGAAGAAGGAGCTTGGAGGGAGGGTTTATTCCAACATCGTTAATGAGTCTTGGATTTGCACGGGTCCTCCTCCTCCTCCTCCCTGACCAGAGGCGGTCCACGCGCTCCGTAAATTGGTGTTGTCGCGCCCTTCTTCCTCGTTGTCTTCTGCCCTCCTCCTCCTCCTCTTCAGTCCTCTGACCTCGTACATCATACTTCTCATCTCCCCTTGACTTCCTACCCCCCCTCCTCTTCAACTGCAGAGGCTACGGCGTCCACGTCATACCCTGCGGGCTCCCCAGCGATGCGCGTACACTCCGACGCCCGACTCCTTCTCTTCGTTTGGTCACGAAGCTGCGAACCCCCCTTCTGAGTGCCGCACAGGTCACGACATTGGTCACGCTTTACTCGCAGCGACTGTCACTGCGACCCTGCGCGAAACGCCCGAGAACAAGCCACATTACATGTCCGATGTTTATGTTTTTGTCCACATAGGCTTGTCTATAGGAGTCCTTGCTTTTTGCGTAGAGAACTGGTCCACTGTCCCCCCCCCTCTCCTCAAATTTGAGTTTGCGTCGACGTGGTTCCGATGACTTTTTCTCCGAATGGCCTCCTCTACTATTCTAGACGTTTTACGAACCCCACCACCCCATCCAGAAACGATGCCTACGCGAGTTGCTCTAATCAGGGATTTGGAGGTGCATGCAATGGAATAAAGGGCTGGGGAAGTCTTCATACCCCAAGTGGGCGAGGATGGAAGGAGGAGGAGGAGGAGAAGGAGGAGGAGGAGGAGGAGGAGGGAGGAGAGGGAGGAGGGAGAAGGGGAAGGGGAGGGCGAGGGGGAGGAGGGAGAAGGGAGCAGGAGGAATAGGCGGATGATGATGATGATGCTGCTGCTGATGATGATGATGATGATGATGAGGAGGAGGAGGAGGCGGAGGGCGAGCAGACAGCTCACAGGCCTCTTGGATACCTCTCAGAGTCTTTTCGGATGCCTCTTGAGAGATTCTTGGAGTCCTCTTGGGGCGTCTTAGGGGGACTCTTGGCGGTCCCGGGGCCTCTTGGAGCGTTTTGGGTGCCTCGGGGGAGGCTCTTGGGGCGTTTTGGGTGTCTTTTGGGAGCCTCTTGGCGGACTCTTGGGGGGTTTCTTAGAGCCTCCTTTTCGCCTCTGGGAGCCCTCTTGGAGCCATCTCGGGAACCTTGGGGGCCATCTCGGGGCCATATAGGAGGAGTTCGATCAAAGAAGAGGCGTACTTAATCAGCGCTCCCGCCCCAAGAGGCGCAACTTGGCCCAACACCTTACGAAAATGAATGATGTCTGCCTTCTCGCTGAGGCCTCCTTGGACGCTCTAATGACCCGCGACCCATCCCCAGCTTGTTCCGAGCGAGGGGGGAGGGGGAGGACCACTCACGCCCTAAAGGGCTGAGCTAGTCCCTATCAGGTTCGCAGGGTGCCATAGGAATCGCACAGGATGTTTAAAGCATGGAATCGGGTTCTTATGGAATCTCAGCGGAACCGTATAGAAGCTCTATCGAATATCATAGGTTTCATAGGGGATTCCTATCAGATGCCTCTTGGATCTCACTGGACTCGTATAGGAACCGTAGATATATCCGATGTCCGGGGAATCGTTTAGGACGCTCGTCGGATCTCGCAGGGATACTATAGGATGCCTTTTGGACTCCTATGAGATCGCACTTGAATTGTATCGGATTCCCATCGGATCCCATAGACACCAGATAGGACTCCTATAGGATCTCACTGGAATCGTTTAGGATTGCTATAGGACCTAATCGGAATCAGATAGGGTCTCATCGGAGTCCGTAGAAGACTTGCTGGATGCGTATAGGATCTCTTTGGGATCCGATAGGAGCCCTATAGCTTGTTCTTATATTGGATTCCTGCAGATCCTTTTGAAATCGTAGAGGTTTTGTTTACAGGATCCCTTTATAAAATCATGAGAATCGCATCGGGTCCCGATTGGATCCCATAGGAAACGTGCAACAAACATATCGGACCCTCATCAGTTCTCATAGGAAACGTTCAGGACACCTCTAGGATCGCATAAGAATCGTGACGAGTAGAGCAGGGTAGAGTAGAGCGGGGTAGACGGTAGAGAAGGCCATGCATAGCAATGAGCAGAGCAGGTCAAAGTAGGCTTGGGAGTAGGATCGGATGTGGCAGAATAGAGTAGGGTAGGGTAGAGCAGGTAGGGTAGAGCAGACCATATTAGAGTAGGGTAGATGGTAGAGTGGAACCAGACAGAACATTGTAGAGTCGCGCATATCAGAGTTGTGTAGAGGAGAGCATCTGAATAGAGTACATCATAATAGAAAGACCATGATGCAGTAGAGCAGGGGAAACTGTAAGGTAGGACCAGAGCATATTAGGAGTATGATATAATACGTATATTAGAGTATGGTAATGTAGAATCGACTAACGTATAATAGAGTACGAGCGAACATGCTAGTGTAGTGTATGGTAGGGCAGGGTAGGTTCGAGTAGAGTAGGTTAGAGTAGAGCAGAGCATTGTGGAGTAGATGGTCGAGTAAAATCGGCTCGAGTAGAGTAGAGTAGAGTAGAGTAGAGTAGAGTAGAGCAGAGTAGAGTAGAGTATAGCACAGTAGAGCACAGTAGAGTCGATCCGAGTATAGCATAACAGGGTAGGGCAGGGTAGAGTAGAGTAGGATCGAGTAGAGCATAGTAGAGTAGAACATAGTACTTGGTAGAGAGAGAGTAGAGTAGAGCAGATCAGAGTCGAGTGACGTAGTGGAGAATATATGAGAGTAGAGCCAGAGTAGATGAGGTAGAGCAGAGTAGAGTAGAGCAGCGTAACATAGAAATATAATCGGGCAGAGTAGAGTATGCCAGGATAGGGTAGGGAGGGTAGGGCAGGGCAGGTAGAGGAGGGCAGAGCAGAACAGAGTCGAGTAGAGCAGGGTACATGGTAGAGTGGAGCCTGGTATAATAGAGAAGAATATAGTAGGGTAGGGTAGATGGTAGAGTAGAGTCGCGTAGAATAGGGTCGAGTAGAGCAGAGTAGAGTAGGGCATCCAGTATATGAGTAGAGTAGAGTAGAGTAGAGTAGAGTGCAGTAGAGTAGAATAGAGCCGTGTCGGAAGACGGCCGGCTGCACATGTATACTTTGCCCCGTCCTTCTTTTCCCCTCCTCTCCTACATGCTTTGTCCCGTCCTTCCTCTCCCCTGGTCTCGGCGGAATATGTATATCTGAGAAGTCCTCACAAGGCCAGGTTGGAAGACGACCAGGTGCACGCAAGAATGAGACAGTTCGCTTCGCGCCTGTGCCCCACCGCCTATCCAAACGCCTGGCATAAATCAGGTGTGGCCTCGTAGAAGCTGCCACGTGTGTGTGTGTGTGTGTGTATGTGTGGGTGGGTGGGTGGGAAGGTGTGTGCGTGTGCGTGTGCGTGTGCGCGTGCGCGTGCGCGTGCGCGTGCGCGTGCGCGTGCGCGTGCGCGTGCGCGTGCGCGTGCGCGCGCGTGCGCGTGGCCGCGCGTGAGTGTGTGTGTGTGTGTGTGTGTGTGTGTGTCTGTGTGTGTGTGTGTCTGTGTGTGTGTGTCTGTGTGTGTGTGCGTGCGTGTGTGTGTGTGTCTGTGTGTGTGTGTGTCTGTGTGTGTGTGTGTGTGTGCGTGCGTGTGTGCGTCTGTGTGTGTCTGTGTGTGTGTGTGTGTGCGCCACCCCACGTGGCGCGCCATGGGTTGCTCCATCCATGGGTTGCGTGGATTGCGCGATCCGTGGGCGCGGGTTGTGCCATCCATGGGCCACCACCTTCGAGATGCGCCACGGGTTGCACCACAGTTTGCGCACTCGGCTGCTGAAAGTACAACGGCGTGCTATCGGCTGCCCCCAATGGGTCGCGCACGCTGCTGCCGAGACTGGGACGGACGGCCTGCCGTTGGTGGCGCCATCGGTTGCGCGCTCGTCGCGGTCGACTGTGAAACGGCTTGCCGTCAGTTGCGCCACAGGTTTGGCATTCGGAAGCTGGAGCAGAAACGGCCTGCTGGCGATTGCGCCATAGGTTGCGCATACGGCCCGCGATAACAAATCGGGCTGCTGATGGCTTGCGCCACAGGTTGTTGCGCTATGCGTCCGGGGACATTTCCTCCGCCTAGCAGGTGCGACCAGTCAGGCAGTCAGTAAGCCAGTCCGGTGGACTCTCAAAAAACAAGTGCGGTACACGCCCGAAAGTAATGTATAATGTCCCGTCCCGCCCCATCCCGCTCGGTGGGTTCTGGTCTCGGTGGGTTCTGGCCTCGGCCCCGGTCCTTGCTCCTCCTCCTGCTCCTCCTGCTCCTCCTCCTCCTCCTGCTCCTCCTCCTCCTGCTCCTCCTCCTCATTCTCCTCCTCCTCATCCTCCTCCCCCCCTCCTGCGCACCACATCCCGCTCTCGGCCGAACCGACGACGACGACGACGACGACGACGACGACGACGACGTCATCATCGTCATCGTCATCGTCATTGTCATCGTCATCGTCATCGTCATCGTCACGCGCTCTCCCGTGTGGCCCCCTGGGGCCAACTTTTGGAAGACGGCCCCTTGCGCCCAGCTGTCCCACCCGCCCCTCGTCCTGGCCCTCCTTCGGACGGTGCTGGGTCTCAGTCGGGCCTGTCCCTCCACAGGAGGAATACTCAAAAATAGTAAACAAATAGTCTGGGCCCCCCACGAACGTTCCAAGGCTCAAAGAGGCTCTGGCAGGGGCCCCAAGCCGGCTCAGGAGGGCTCCAAGACGGCTCCCGGAGGAGCCCAAGACGGCCCGAGAGACAGACCCAAGTCGGCGCGAGAGAGCCCCCAGGAGCCCCCACACGGGCTCCAAGAGTTAAGTCGGGCACGTCCCTCTTCAGGAGGAATATTCATCGGGGCGACTTTTGGTTATTATTTTTGAATAGTTTTACGTAGTGTTTGACATTTTTTTTTTTCGTCCAACATCGGCCTGTAGGGGGACAGGCCCGACCTAAGGCTGGGACAAGGATAATCCGTTCCAGAGCGTTCCAGCACGCTCTCGGAGCGTTCCGGACCGCTCTGAGCAGGCCGCGGCACCTGAGACATCCTCCAGAGCTGCCGGATCTCAGAGATTCTCGATTTTTCCCCAGCTTCGGCTTACTCACTCCTTGTCCCACGTCCCGCTCTCCCCCTCGGGAGGCTGCACGGGGCCGACCTGGAAGACGGCCCAGTTGCGTCCAGATGCCCTACCCCGCCCCTCGTCCACCACTTCGTGTGTACCTCGCCCCGTCCCAGCTGCCAGCTTCCCAGACCCCCGACGTCGTGTTTTTTTCACGACGTCGACCCCCCGAGGTCGAGTAGGGGATCGACTACATAATTGATTGTTGCCCAAATATCGATTTTTCCTTATCAGCTGTGCAACGAACACAGGAAGCTTTGCAACATCTGCTGATGGTTTAAAGTATATTCCGTAGATTCGACGAGAAAATCAAGTCTGGGGCAAATCAATTTTGTAGTCGATCCCCTACTCGGAGAGGAAGAACCACCCAGACAGGACGACTGGCGTTTACTAAACAGCCTTGCCTTGTTCGATTCCTTCAGTGGGGGCGTTTAGTAAACGGCTTGGCGTGTCGGAGTGGTTGTTATGGGGGTGGATTGTTTGCCCTCTGTGGGTCTCCGTCGAGGCTCGCCCGCGCCCCGCCAGGAAGCCTCACAAGGCCAGCCTGGAGGACGAGTTCTTCAGGCATCCCCCTGGGCCACGCGGCGCTCGCCCCGCCGCCAAGGTCCCCCCCGTCTGCCCCTCGACCGTTGAGGCCCAGGGTTACGTCGGGGCTGTCCCCCTACAGGAGGAGTATTCAAAAATAGTTAAAAATAGTCTGGGGACGATTTCTCTGTTGTATTTTGATGATTGATTTGGGAATTATTTATCTCTTTAGAGTTACTCCTCCAAAATCCGCCTGTGGGAGGACATGCCCGACCTGAGCCATGGGACCCGTCCTGATCCCCCTTGGCTCAACGCCAAGGGGGGGGACCACCCAGGGTATGGTCAACTCCTCCAGGAAACGGACTTCCTGGGACCCTCAATCGCCGATCTTCCATCCTCGATCCTCGAGCCGAGGTGGTGGTGACCCCCCAATAGGTGACCCCCCTTCGCACTGGTCGATCGGCACCGACTTCCTCAACATAATCGTATCAAGGAAACGCGATGGCATTTGGAGCAGTTGCCCATGGTGACGAGAGCATCGGAGCTCTTCTGGAGCCGATGTTCTTGAGGGCAGCATCGAGGGTGTCAAGATAAAGTTACCGTGCGGGGGGCACTGAAATTACCCTGTAGCTTTTCCCGTGCCAGAGTGATTGAGGTAGCGGAGTTGATATTTGTTCATGACGGCACGGATGCTTGGGAAGGATGCTTGAGGCTGAGAGGCTGGAGGCGTACACCAGGAGGCGCGCTATGACCAGGTATGACTTGCTCGAGTCTCCAGTGCCCTCGTCGCGACAGGGGAAGGCACGTGCGAACATTGCGATACCACAAGCGTGTGAGAGCCAGCCCAGCAAAGCTTTGTTCTCATGGGTCCAGCCGCCGGGCAGATTCAGTCAAACCGTGGGGCGTTTTTTCGCATCTGTGCTGGAAGCCAATGTCCCCTGGCCCACACTCGAAAATTGCGACAGGCTGTCATAGGCCGATGCAGGCGCGACGGGGATCGCGCGCTCTCTCTCTCTCTCTCGTTCTTTCTGTCTCTTTCTCTCTCTTTCTCCTTGAAGGTATGTCTGTATATATATATATATATATATGTATATGTATATATATATATATATATATATCTCCCTTCATTTCTGGCTCACGGCACCCTCTCTCTCTGAATTTGTATGTAGATATGTCTCTCTGTTTTCCCATCCCTCTCTCTCCCCTTATTTTTCTCCCTCTAACACCCCCTCTCGCCTCGCCCATCCCTTCCCATTCACCCCCCTCTTTATTTCTAATTGTCTCCCTCTCCCGTTCCCTTGCTTGCGGTCTCCTGCCCCATTCCCCTGAGACGTCTGCCGAATCAATCCGCTCCCTGGCACCTTGCCCCACTCACCCCATCTATCTACCCTTTCTCCACCCGCCTATCTGCCCGTTCTCCCCACCCCCTCCAGCCCAGGCATCCGCAACAAAACAACGACCCTGCCCAGGCATCCGCACACCGGGGCGCACATTCGCAACCCCTTCAAGGAGAACAAGAACCGCGGCCTGCCCATCACTCTGCAGCAAGATGAGTCGCCTGGGCTGACGAAGCAACACCACAGCCGAAGTGGGAGTCAACCATGGGATATTTCCTTATAGGCCAGCGTTGACCTCTCTTAGGGGGTCTTCTTTACTTCGTCGCCCATCTGCCAGCTTTCGCCCGCAAAGCCGCCTTCCTTTCGTTTCGCTGGCTTCCGCCGGCCAGAGCCAAAAACCCAGGGCCAAATTAAGAAGTCGGAGGTCCGTCCGGATTGTTGTAGTCAGCGCTGGGCCCGCGAGCTCCTGCGGGCGCTGAAGATCCGGGCGCCGCAGAATGTTCACCCGACTGCGGGCCCGAGGGTCGTCACGGAACAGCAGGGCCCCGGCTGCGATTTCTCCAGATGTTGCAATTGGTTTGCTAATTCAAACCTTGGGTCTCTCCAGAGGCTGCAGAGACCCAACAAGGACCAGTTGCGTGATCAAAACAGATATGAGGGAGAGCTCCAACCTACAGGTGAACATATACAGTGGGGGCTCGTACCGAGAAAAACCCTGCGTGGCTCCAGGGTGCCCTGGGATTCTCTTGGGTTTCGATGGTTTTGCTGTGACATGCGCGATGTCCCCCCCACCAAAATCCAATGGGCGTCCTGGGGACTCAGGGTTGGGTTTCTTGTGGAAGGTTTCTTGTGGACTGGCCTCCACTGCAAGATTTTTTTAGGTCCGCGCGGATTTCGTGGGTCGGCGCCGCACCTCCCTCTCACTAGCGCACGGGGCGCGCCAGGGGCCGCGCCAGAGGAGCCGCCGGGAGTGTGGGAAGGGGGGGGTCCTGGGCCGGCCGAAGGGAGCCGCGCGGACATCCCAAAGTTGGACGTCTATGTCGCCAGACATCTGCTGTGGTGCCATGTTCACTGCGGGGCCTGCCGAAGCCCCGACCCCTACCCCGGCCGGACTTTTTTATCCCGGGTCGATGTTTGGCGGCCCCGTGGCCCAGGGCAGCCCCCAGAGGCCGAACGCGGCACACAGATGCCTCCTCGCTCTTTGAGTACGAAGTGGGGGGCTCTCTTCTCCTTCTCCTTCTAATTATTATTATTATTATTATTTTTATTATTCCTCTTCTTCTGCTTAGTATTATTCCCATTGTGCTTGCCATTGGTTTTTATTTGCTACATTATCAGCACTGATCGCATTATGACGAGTTTTCATATTATTATTCCTCGTCCTCTTCTTCTTCTTCTTCTCCTCCTCCTCCTCCTCCTCCTCCTCCTCCTCCTCCTCTCATTCCTCTTATGCTATTTCTTCTTCTTCTTTGAATGCGCACATCGAGCCCCCCCTCGTCCGCGCATGTACCTCCAGCGATGCGCTGACTCCCCCCTCCTTCTCCCCCTCTAGGGCACGCGGCAAGCCTCGCGCTGCACCGACGCACTTGGCACGGAAGGATGTATTGCAGCATCGTTGGTACATGTTGGGTGTATTATGGTCCTCCTCCTCCTCCCTCCTCCCTCCTCCTCCTCCTCCTCCTCCTCCTCCTCCTCCTCCTCCTCCCTCCTCCTCCTCCTTCCTTCTCCTCCTCCTCCTCCTCCTCCTCCTCCTCTCCTCCTCCTCCCTCTCCTCCCTCCGCCTCCTCCTCCTCCTTTCCCTCTTTATCCATCTCCTCCTCCTGCTGCTCCTCCTCCTCCTCCTCTGCCTCACGCGGCCTCCCGAGGTTTTCTCACAACAGCCTCCACGACACCCTCAAGGACTGGCACTGCGTGACGATTTCCGAGGCCACCTTTCTTTGGGGCGGCTCGGTCCGAAAGCACATGCAAGCGAGCAGAACGATATGGATGGATAATGAGGGTCTGGCCAACTATTTTCGAGCAGCGGGCGGGAGGAGTAGGAGGCGGAGAACGAGGGCGAGGAGGGGGAGCAAGAAGAGGTGGACAATACGTGCACCACGAATGCCATATCATCCGATTGTCCAGTGAGTGCGGTACTCACTCTTGCTAGCAACATCGCGCAGCAGTGTGCCAGGAGAAACGGAGGAGGCGGGGGAGGAGGAGGAGGCGGAGGAGGAGCAGGATGAGGACCATAATAAGACCAAAGCGCATCGACGATGTTGCAATGAACCCTTCCTTCAAGTTCCTTCTGCACAGGTCCCTACAATAATTTGCAGTCATTGCGGGAAGTCCCCCACTAAAAGACAAACGTCTGAAACACAATTCCTGGGACTTCTCGAGATGCCGTGGCTGTTGCGTCCTGACGATCCTAAATCGTACCAGAACGCCGTTCCTTGGACTCCAACCACGCGAATCTTCTAATTTTGTACAATTGATTGAGACGCGTGCGCGCGGCGCTACAGCGTTCATGGGATCCTGGGACTTCAACCCGACGAATCCTTCAAGCTGGTCGAATTGTTTAAGACGCGTGCGGGCGGCGCTAAGGTTAGAGCCACTGTTCAAAAGGAGCTGTCCTCCGTCTTTGACGATGCTGCAAGGTTGTACGACGAATGCGCGCGGCGCTAAGGCGAGAGCCAGATTACAAATCACCCCCTCTCCATCCTTGAAGCTATTGCAACTGTCATGCTTCAGGATCAGATATGGTGAGGAAGTCTCGGGCAAAACGCCCAGCCTGCCCTACCGCCACGGCTAGGGGTACGACATGGGGGAGTCGTTTAGAAGGAAAAGGGATGGCCCTGAGATCCGACGAGCCCGAGACTCCATCTTTCGGCGCCATTTTTCGAGTCGGATCGACCTGTGAGGGTCCCGGGGCACGAAAATCTAGTGCCTTCGCCTTTGGTGGAGTGGGCGAGCCGACGTTGGGACAGCAGTTAAGACGCTACCGGGGCGGCGGGCGAAAGAGCCCCTTGCGCGACGTCCCCGCACCGACTCCACACTCCCCAGGAGGATCCAGACGCCATCTTTCTGCGGCATTTTCCGAGACGGATCGATATGTGAGGGTCCCGGGGCCAGAAACCCGGCGAAGACGCTTGGCGTGAAAAAATTGCAGCGCACCGATCTTCGGGAGGTCGTTTGAGAAGAACCTCGATCTCCCATTGGCCAGCGCATTCGAGCCTCAGTGGTGGTGCGCGCCAGGTTTGTGAACGGCTTCAACGTTTGCTGCAAGCGTGGGCAAGGATGCTACCGCGTCTGGCAAACATGACTGGTTTCGAATTTCCCGCCCGGGCTGACGCCGCCGAGAGATTTGCTGAATCGTGTGCGTTTTTCGGGGGGATCCCTTGAGGGTTGGTCGTAGAAGAAACAAGAATATCTCCGCCCGGCCAGCGCAGTCGGGCCTCCGCACTGGCCTCGAGGCAGAAGCAGCGGCATAAACCTAAACTATCCTGACTCCGCGCTGATTTCTTGGATCGTCGCCAGACCCCCTCTCTAACGTGCGGAGCGCGGCAGGGGCGACGCCAGAGGCGCCGCCGAGGCGGCCCAGCGCCAGTCCAAGAGAAGTCCGCAAGGAGTTCCGAAGGTTGATGTCTGTGCGGTCTGGCGTTCCTCTGCGCTCGTTTGGCGCAGTATGGGGTGCGTTCGGCGCCTCGGAGATGTAGGGCGTAGATTTCCGCAAAAGTATGGCGGATACAGCGACGGAAAAGAAGGGCGAACATCGGCATCCAAGGAGCTTGACAAAGTAGGGCGAGAATTTCCGCTCTACTTGCGAAGCCGCCAGAAGTATGAAGGATCAGAAATCCGGGTTGTTACGTATAGGGAAGTGTTGCAAGGCCGGCTCTGGATACCTTGAACCCAAAAATGTTGTAGTCTTTTTGGGGCACATTTTTTATTTAGGGGGCCACATGCGAACCCTACCCCTACCCCCCCCTCAGAGATCGTGGGGGGTAGGGGTACGGGTTCGCATGTGGCCCCCTACTACTTCCTTCTTTTACAGCACTGCGCCCAAGCACGCTCAGAAAGGACGCTTCGTGAGGGGCCAACTGAAACCTACCGAAATCGGCGCATCTAAAATCCTATATTTTTTGATGGTGGGCCATAGACAGGGCCCTATTACTTCCGCCAGCTTCCGCCGGCGGAAGCGGCCTCGCTTCACTCCCGCGGGTTTCCGCCGCCCTTCCGCCGCCCTCCGCCGCGGACGAGACGACAGCTCCTTCGCTCCTCGAGGTCGAGGCCCCTCCTGGAACGCCTCAGGCCCAGACTCCTCCTCCTCCTCCTCCTCCTCCTCCTCTCCTCCTCCTCCTCCTCCTCCTCCTCCTCCTCCTCCTCCTCCTCCTCCTCCTCCTCCTCCTCCTCCCCCTCCTCCCCCCTCCTCCTCCTCCTCCTCCTCCCCCTCCTCCTCCTCCTCCTCCTCCCCTCCTCCTCCTCCTCCTCCTCCTCCTCCTCCTCCTCCTCCTCCTCCTCGCTCCTTCTCCTCCCGACACTGTGATTTTTCATGACGTAGACCCCTATAGCGGTCTGGACCCATTCCCCGGAACCGGTTTTCCATTTGTGAGTCGTTGTGTTGAGGGCCCCGAAGATTGGTGCAGGGCCTCCAGAGGCCGAAGGTGGCGACCGGCATGATTTCTGTCATTGCCCAAGGGGGGTCTGGGAATACGGCATTTGGCTGCCACTGCTGCCACCAGAGAATCGGCGGCGAGCCCGCGGGAGGGGGAGGAAGCGAGGAGGGGCGGGCCTTCTCAGAAGCCTCGGAAGCCCCACGGCCGTCTGAGAAGTCTTCTAAGCCTTCCCCGAAGAAACAGAAAGCTTCTCAGAGGGTGCCAGGGCCTCTCAGGGGCAACCATAGGGGGGGGGATAGGCACAGGGGGGGACGCATCGACCCCCAATCACCCATGGATCGCCGATATGGGGCCCGATAGCCACAATCTGCCCAGGAGCATGCGGATTCACTGTCGCGGGCTATCGCCGATCTATTGGCGATGTATCGCCGATTCCGGATCTATGTGTCCCCCCTGTCCCAGTCCCCCCCCCTTTCGTTGCCCCTCAGCTTCTGAGAAGCCCCGCCGCCTTCTGAGAAGACCTTCTCCATCTCACTTCCCCCCCGGGCGCGCCGCCGAATTGTGGTTTCTGGGGGACCATAGCTCGGGCCTCCGGCGGCCGCGCGGGTAAGATCCCGGCCCCCGGGGAACGCCTTCGCCGACGCGCAGCCGCTGCGACGCACCCCCGAGGCTGGAAGACCGTCGAGAACACCAACGCAAACGCCCGAAAACCTCGAACCCCCCGAGCCCGAAACTTCCCCCCCCCTCCCCCCCCCCCCCCTCGCCTCCTGGGGAGGCTCCGTGGCCACTCGGAGCCGTCCTGGAGCGGTCTTGGGGCCTCAAGGAGCATCTTGGGAGCCATCTGGAGCCATCTTAATCAGGCTCTCGTGAACCATCTTGGAGGTCATCAGTTGGGCTCTCTGAGACCCTGTTGGAGCCATCTTGGGCCATCTTGGACGCTCCACCGCCTCGCGAACCCCCCCCTCGAGGTCCAGGGGAGGGGCCAAGGGGAGGGGTAAACTTCTCCCCGAAGGGGAAGAAGGGGGTTGGAAGAGAAACCGTTCTAGGCCACCTCCGCCCAGAGGCCTGGTGTGACTCCGCCTGACCGGCGCGCCAGTCGCTGGGACCGACCCTTTCCCTGGGACAGGCTTTTCCTACAGAATTTGTTCTTTTGACGCTCCCGAGGCCTCGCGAGGGCCCCTCGAGGCTGCAAACGGCCCAGAGTCGCCTCTGCTTTTTGTTACGAGGCAATCCTGTCTGGGTCGTTCGCCGCCGAGGGAACAGCCCCTGAGATCCGACGCTGGCAAAAAATTGCAATATCGCAAACAATCGCGACTGGACCCCTGGACCTCATCTTTCTGCGTCATTCTTCGAGCTGGATCGATATCCGCGAGGGTCCCGCGGGGCCCTACAAAAGGCGAACCTGCCTGCCGCGAGAAAATTGAGACGCCAGGATCTCAGGGATCGCTCGTGCACGGTTTCTCCCGGGGCCGTAGGCGACCCGAGGAGGAGGAGGAGGAGGAGGCGGAGGAGGAGGAGGAGGAGGAGGAGGAGGAGGAGGAGGAGGAGCGAGGTGGAGGAGGAGCGAGAAGGAGGGCCTCCGCCCGGCCGGCGCGCCCAGTCGAGCCTCCGGGAGCTGACGGCCGGCGAGGCCCCCGCCGCGGAGGCCCCCCGGCGGCCCGCCACGACCTCGGCGCTGCAGCGGGCCGCGCTGGGCAGGCGGCGCGCGGCCCCGGCCCCCGCTCTCGGGCCCCGGCCGCTCGCTCGGGCCGCGGCGGCCTGCGGGGCCCCTCGCGTGGCGTTTTTTGTTTGCACACACACGCACACACATATATATGTTTACATACAAACATTCTCACATACCCCTATATATACATATACATGTATGCATATACATATATATATGTGTATATATATATATATGTGTTTATATATATGTGTTTATATATTTACATATATATATATATATATATATATATATATACATGTGTAGTTATATATGTACATATATATATATGTAGGAGGTTGGTCTTCATCTCTATATACAGATGTAGACAATGTTCGAATTGATGTGTTTCCTTTATGTTCACATAAATTAAACATTTGGATTTTAGATACAGGTGATATATATATATACATATAAATGAACATATGTATAATGATTGCATTAACAACTCCCAGACACATTCGCGTCGAACAAGAAAATCGGGGCGGGAGGTTTTCGGCCGTTTCGGCCTCGGGTGGCCCTCGCCAGGTCTCGGGGCCGTCCAAGAACGACCCAGGATGAAGAAGCTGTCCTGGGGAAGGGGTCGGGACTTCCAGGGACCCCTACTATTGAACAAAATCAGGACGACGCACGTCTGGGATCACGACGGGAGGTTTTTCGCTGAGATCTTGGCGTGGCCATTTATCTATTTTTTGACAACCAGCGTTTTCGTTCAGTTTTTAGCTTCGACCAGAAGAGCTGCGCTCTCGACCCGCGGATCAAAAAGCGTTTTCGCTCAGTTTTGGGTCCCGGGGTCCTCACAGATCGATGCGGCTCAGAAAATATGACGCAGGAAGATGCGGTCCAGGGCTCCGGGCGTGATTTTCCACGACGTTGCAATGTTTTCGCTACGTCGGATCTCAGGGAAATCACGACGGGAGGTTATTCTCGAATAAGAAAAACCATATACATAAACTTGTGGCGCTGCGCGCGGATTTCTTGGGTCCGCGCTGGGCCCCCCCGGCGGCGCCTCCGGCGCCGCCCTTGGCGCGCGGGGCACGGCAGGGAGGGGGGTCCAGCACAGATCCAAGAAATCCGCGCGGAGCGCCACGAGTTTATGTTTATGCTGTTTTTTGCTTTCCTAATTTTTGCAGTCTTCGGCCTCCGGGGGGGGGCCCTCGCCGGGTCTCGGGGCGGTCAACAACATTTCTCAGGATGAAGCTCTGGTCCCGGGGAAGGGGTCCAGGCCCAGACATGCGATCTTCTGATATCTTCAATGCGTGGAAATGGAGGGTTTCTCCGAAGGGCGTCAGGCCCTTCCCGTTCTCCTCCTCCTCCTCGCAGGATCAGCTGACACGCCTCTGCAGAGTCGTTCGTTCGTTCGTTCTTCTCCTCATCATCATCATCCTCCTGCTCCTCCTCCTCCTCTTCCTCCTCCTCCTTTTCCTCCCTCCTCCTCCTCCTCCTCCTCCATCTCCTCCTCCTCGCCCTCCTCCACCTCCTCCTCCTCTTCCTCGGGTCGCCTACGGCCCTTGCCCCGACCCTTGCCCCGAGACCGGTCTTTCTTAAGCCGAGTCGTTTCTGACGGTCCCGAGGCCGAAAGAGGGCCCAAATCCTCGGGTCCTGATTTTCTCGCGACGCGATCGTGTCTGGGGACCTCTGGGGGTCGACGTGTTGAAAAAGACGTCGACGCCTGGGGTCTGGGGCCCGCGGCCGCCTTCGGCGGCCCGCGGAGATCTCTGGGCGCGCGGCGCTCTCCCAGCGATGCTCACCGAACGCGTTCCACTACCCTGGCCTCTCCACAGGAGGGGTCTTCAAAAATAGTCAGCAGATAGCCTGGACACGATATTTTTTGACTATTTCTGAGTATGGTTGAATATGTTTGGGCTGCTTCCTTTTTTGCGTCCAAGATCAACCTGCAGGGGGACATGCCCGACCGAACGCAAGCGTCTAGAAGCCCGCATGCTGCTCGACGCAGCGGAGCCGGACCCGAACGCGCTGTGAAGAAGTCACGCCCGGAGGGTTTGGGCTGTTTCTTCGGCCTCGGGAGGCCCCCGCGGGGCCGCGGGGCCGTCAAAAAGCGGCCCAGCACGAAAATCGGGCGATCGCAAGCATGGATCCAGGGGGCGCGGATGAGCGACGGGCCCCGTTTCCCTGGGAAGCCGCGGGGTTCCGCCGCCGAACTTTCTGGGCGGCGCCCGCCGCACTTTGGGGAGGGCCCCTCCCCCGATCCGTGGATGTGGTGACCGCGCGCCAAATCCACGGATCGCTAATCCGTGTCTGCGCGCGCCCCCGAGCGAGACCGGGCCCGGGACGTCCAGGTGCCCAGCATTGGACAAGTCAGGACGTCGCACGTCTGGGAGCACGTACTGCTCGATGCAGCGGAGCTTGCCTGCCTCGACGCCACGGACCCTAGCCATGCGCGAGCCATTCTACAGTCGACCCGCCTACAGGAGCCGGCTTGAATAAGGAGCACTTACTTTTCAAGAGGGGCTCGGTCGATCATTGCATGCGTTCCGCTATCTTTTTGGCGCGAGCCCCCCTGGTGTTCCTTCAGACTTGGGACGCGCGGGTCCGTTCCTTCGGACTTCGTAGACTTACTTGGAAATAAAAGGCTTCGTTCCTTATTTATCGTTCCTTAGGTCAGGCCGAATCCTGTAGTAAGGATGAGCAACCTTCCAAGGGTACCGTGCATCCTCCCCCTTCGGCCCATTCTTGGCCGCTTTCGCTGGCCGCGCCCCGCTCGCAGAGTGTCGACACGGCCCTCTAAGAGGCCATGGCATCCTTATCGTGCGCCCCGATTCTGCGGGTTGCCTGCCACTACTTTGCGAGTCGTGGACCCAGACTTGCGACGTCCTGATTTTTCCACACGGGGCCCCTGGAGCCCCGACCCCTCCCCCAGGGACCGGTTCTTCCTCCCGAGTCCTTCTCTGACGGTCCCGAGGCCCAGCGAGGGGCCCCCCGAGGCCAAAAACGGCCATATGATGCCATATGAACCCTCCCGTCTTGACGTTCTCACGGCCCTGAGATCCGACGCTACAGAACAATGGCAGCATCGCGCATACAGTGGAGGCCCATGTCAGGAAACACCTCGCTTGCCTCCACCCTGGGTTTCTTCGGTGTCGATGGTTTTGCTATGGAAGGCGTGACGTTCCCACACCAAAAATCAGTGGACGTCCTGGGGTCTCAGGGTTGGAATTATTGTGGAAGGTTTCTCGTGGTCGAGCCCCTATTGCCATCATGACCGGAGCCCTGGGCCCCGTCGTTCTGCGTCATGTTTCGCGCCGGACCGAGCTGCGAGGGCCCCAGGGCCCGAAAGGGAGGGACAACGCATGCTCGTACAGTGAGGAAGTTGCAGCGCCAGGAGCTCCGGGGACGCGATCATGTCTGGGGAGCTCGCTTGTCCAGATGAGGCGGTCCACAAAATGGCCTTGCCTTCGAGGATCGAAGGAGTTGGCACCTCTGCCGCGGCGGAAGGCGGCGGAAGGGCGGCGGAAGTAAACCGAGGCCGCCTCCTCCGGCGGAAGCCGGCGGAAGCCGGCGGAAGCCGGCGGAAGTAAACCGAGGCAAACGCTTTGCCAACCCCTCCGAGTACTTCAACGCGATGGAGGGCGTCATCATTGAGGCCGCCTCCCAGGACTACATTGACATGCCACAGCCGCGAGGTGCTTCTACGGAGCCAGTCTTCTCGGAGGCCACTGTGCGACTCATCAAGATGAAGCATCATTGGCAGCACCAACTGGCCGCTCTCTCTTCGAGCTCGAGATGGCTGACCCTTTTCTTCCACCAGAAGTTCCTTGAGGCGTCCAAGATCTGCACCAAGGCCATCAGGAGTGAGAAGCGGCAGCGTATGGCTCATCTTGCCGCACTTGCCGAACGCTCGGCTGGCGAGAACAACTTACGGCGCCTGTTCTCCATCGTGCGCCGTCTCGCACCCAAGCCGCCTGCACCCATCATGACCGTCAACGACCCGCAGACAGGCCTCCCATGCTTTGACTCAGAACGTGATAACCAAGTCCGAGTGGCGAGTATCTGTTCGCTGTGCAATGGCACGGCGATGGCGCTCCATGAACTACCAGTCCGAGCCCGTGACATGGGCCGTGATGATGATCGCATTGGGCCGTATGACTTGGCCGACATCAAGCAGGGCATTCGCAACCTGCCGAACTTCAAGGGAGGCCCTACCTTGCAGTGGTTCCCATTGGCTCCCCCCACTGGTGCGGTTGCAGAGACTTGGAAGCTTGCCTTAGAGAACGTCAGCCCGCCCTTACTCCAGATCTTTCAATGCAGTCAGGCGTTGGGCTCCGCACCCCAGCGGTTCAAGGATGGCGAGACTGCACACCTGCGCAAGCCGAAAGGCGATGGGAAGTCTGCCATGAACGACTACCGCACCATCAGCCTCATCAACCACATGGGCAAGGTCTTCGCGCGGGTCACCGCCCTTGACGCCATGCGCGACATCTCTCACAGGATCTCCCCGACCCAGTTCGGCGCCATGCCTGGCCGTGGCACTCGGGACGCAATTTCGGTTGCGATGGAGGTCATCACTCGTCATCAGCATGCCCATCGAGTTCGAGTACGCGGACGCGCCACGGATCCTCCTCCTATGCTGCTGGTCATCCTTACTGACTTGGAGAAGGCCTTCGACATCATCGCACGGCAGTCCATCTGGGACAGCCTGGAGTCTCTCCAACTACGGCCTGATGCACGTGAGACGCTGGAGGAGCTCCATGACGGCATGTGCTACCTCTATCGTGATGTGCGCACTCGCCTACCCTGCTCTCGCATTCATGTTCAGCGCGGCGTCCGCCAGGGAGGAGTGGAAAGCCCTGGTCTTTTTGTCGCTGCTTATGACAAGCTAGTTGCCGAAGTGGCAGAATGTCAGCGCGAGAATGAGTTTCCTGGGATCTTCGTTTACTTTGACCCCAGCCTCAAGAAGATCCGCACCTCGGACCCGCTGCCGAATGACTCCTGCGAGTGCCTGGACGTTACCCACCTCCAGTTCTTAGACGACCTGCTGACGTTTGGAGAGGTGAACCACTTTGACGAGGCGTCCCAGCTGCTTGACTTAGTGAACGGCGAGATTTTCTTCGGCGGCATGAAGGTCAACGCGAACAAGACTGAGCTTCTCCTCATCCCCAGCGGCGCGGGCAGCAAGAGACGCCAGAAGTCCATCAACTCACACTCCACGGGCATCGTGACCTGGCAGGATGACGAGGCCCTCGCCGTGCACCCGCAGCCGACGGTCAAGTACTTAGGCGTTCGCATGGCCGCATCAGGCAGCTACCAGACTGAGATTACCCACCGGCTCCAGAGCGCCAACCAAGCTCATTCTCGACTCTTCCGACGCGCTTTCAAGGGGGGGTTCAGCCCGAAGATGAAGATACGCTTGTGGAAGGCGTTGGTTCGTTCAGTTGGCCTGTATGCGTTGGAAGTCGCTGTGATGTCCATGCGCGAGCTCCTCCGCTTGGAATCCTGGCAAGTTCGGAAACTCCGAGGGCTTCTCCACTCCCCTGCCCACATCAACAAGCTCACCAACCGCGAGATCAGGAGGAAGGCCCGCGTCCCGACAGTGGAGAGCACACTACAGCATCGACGACTTAAATGGTGGCGACAGGTCCTTTGGCCAGTCTTTCGTGGGCCCACACTTGACCTCTATGACGCCACGCTGGCGGTCCGCGCCGTCATCTTCGGCCGCTTTTCCTTCGAGCCTCCAGGCCCGCGAGAGCCCCGCGGCCTCCTTGCCTTGCTGAAGGCCGACATGCGCCAGCTCTGGAACTCTGTGGAGGCGCACGAGCAGCTGGAGGCCCGCCGCCTCTTCCTTCTTCATGGTGACCTACCTGACCTTGCTGAGCCGTGGCTTCGCTGGCTTGCCTCCTTTGAGCAGCGCTGCTTTCGCCGTGTTCTCACCTTTGGCGAGGTCGCAGCAGGCGAACCCGTTGCTGTTGTCTGGATTCAGTGCGATGTGTGTGGACAAAATTGCAATGGAGAGAAGGGCCTCGCCAATCATAAACATGCAGCTCACAACATCTATGCGAATCGCACGGCCAACTTCCTTTCGGATGTTGATCTTCAACAGAAGCGTTGCCCTCACTGTGCGAAACATTTCACTCGCAAGGACACGTTGATCCGCCATGTCAAGCTTGGCCGTTGCTCCGTCCTCGCTGGCGTTCAGGCTCAAGCAGATTCTCGACTTGAGCTTGCGGCATCACCTCCAGTTCCTGCCAGTCATGTTCCAGCCGATTGCGGAGGCGCAGGTGGCAGCCAGCCAGAAGCGCGCGGCGGCCCCGAACTCGGAGGACAAGGGCGAGGGCAACGACATCGTGGGCCCGCTGGCCAAGGCACTCGCCAGACTCGCCCTCCAGCGCGAGGACCTCGCACGAACGGGTCACCGAGACGACAACTTCGTGATGGTTCTCAAGCCGCAGTGCGCTCTGGCGAACGCGCTGGAGCAGGCCATCACGACGTACGAGGACGAGGGTCGCAAGGCCAAGGAAAAGGCGAGCGAGCAGGGCAGCCCGTTCTTGGGCAACCCGCTGGGCAAGCGGCCCGACGCGCTGGCCCGCGCCGTGGTCTTTCGCATCATGGAGGCGGTGCTCCTCAAGAGGCAGCAGGTGACGGAGGCGGTGTCGCAAGGGGCCGAACCCGAGGCAGCGCTAGCAGCGCTGGAGGTGCTGTTGCAGATGGGCAAGCTGGCGCAGAACACCGAGGTGAAGTTCGTGGCCACACGCTGCTTTCGGATCCAGGCCAGCCGCAACGAGGGCGACAGCAACGAGGAGGGCGAGACCAGGTGGATCTTCGCGGTGAATCACTACCCAGGGTTCAAGGCAGCGCTCAACACGCTGCGGACCAACGGAGCCTTGGCCGCCGCGGGCGTCGTTCTCCAGTTCGACATCGCGACGAGGTCCAAGGCAGCCAAACTGGTAGAGAACTTGGCGTTCCGCTCGGGCAGCGGCTCCGCCAGCAGCGGCAAGAAGAAGCAGAAGCGCAAGTGAGAGCAGGAGCAGCCAGGCCAGTCGAGGCTCGGGAATCCTGCCTATCCCGCCCTCCGCTTGGTCAGAGAACTCTCACGAGCTTTTTCAGGTTGCAGCCCAGGGATCCCGCTCAGTAAACTTCCTTCGGGCCTGGATGCCTGTGGCCAGTTTTGGGGCCTCGCTTGCGTGGGGGTTGCGCCTCTCTCCACCAGGGGGAGGGGGGAGCCGCCTTCACTGTGCCTTCCCTGCAGAGGCAGGGGAGCGTGAGGCGCGGGGCAACGGCCCAGCGGCCACCGCCCACGCGTTTCCGTCGGTTTTGTGTCTCAGGGCTCCTCCGATTCGATCGGTAGCGCCGCGTTTCCTGCGGTAGTTCTCTTTCAGATTGCCCTCGCAAAACTTCCTTGGGAATGGGAGTAGCGTTTTTATATATAAAAAAGGAAGCTCGGCAGGGGCGGCGGAAGCAAAAGATGCGCCCCAAGAGATGGCGGCATTTCTGGGTTCAGGGATTCCAGAACCCGCCACATGGGTTGGGAGCGGGAGGAGGAGGAGGCGGAGGAGGAGGAGCCGGAGGAGGAGGAGCAGGAGCAGGAGCAGGAACAGGAGCAGGAGCAGGAGCAGGAACAGGAGCAGGAGAGGAGGAGGAGGAGGAGGAGGAGGAGGAGGAGGAGGAGGAGGAGGAGGAGGAGGAGGAGGAGGAGGAGGAGGAGGACGGGGAGGGAGGAGATGAAGGAGGAGGAGGAGGAGGAGCAGCAGCAGCAGCAGCGCAGCCAGCAACAGCAGGAGCAGGAGCAGCAGGAGCAGGAACAGGAGCAGGAGCAGTAGGAGGAGGAGGAGGAGGAGGAGGAGGAGGAGGAGGAGGAGGAGGAGGAGCAGGAGGAGGAGGAGGCGGAGCAGGAGGAGGACTGTACCCCACCTTGGCGCCACCCCCTATCCCAGACCCCCTACGTCATGATTTCTTCGTGACGCCAACCCTCAAAGGTCCCGACCCATTCCCCTGGACCGGCTTTTCATCCTGAGTCGGTTCTGGACGCTCCCGAGGCCGGGTAACGGCCCCTGGATGCCATGATTTTTGTTTCACTACCCGAGGGGTTCTCGTCCCATTCCCCCTGGACTGAAGTCAGGCTTGTTCCTCTACAGGAGGAAAATCCAAAAATAGTGAAAATGCTTGTATGTGTTATCAGAGGGAGCCTTTTGATCATGTTTGAATATGTGTTGAGAATGTTTGATTGCCGTCCGTCCAAAATCCGCCTGTAGGGGGACATGCCCGATCTAACCCTGGACCGGGTTTCCGACGTCGCCCAGATGTGACCTTCTTGCAGCGGGGTGTCTGCTCTCGGGGGTGGAGGGTTTCTCCGAAGGGCTTTGGCGAGACCCCTCCTCCTCCTCCTCCTCCTCCTCCTCCTCCTCCTCCTCTTCCTCCTCCTCCTCCTCCTCCACCCTCCTCCTCCTCCTCCTCCTCTTCTTCTCCTCTTCTCCCTCCACCTCCTCCCTCCTCCTCCTCCTCCTCCTGCTCCTCCTCCTCCTCCTTCTTCTTCCCCTCCTCCTCCTCCTCCTTCTCCTCCCCCTCCTCCTCCTCCTTCTCCTCCCTCATTTCCTCCTCCCCGTCCTCCTCCTCCTCCTCCTTTTCCTTCTCCTCCTCCTGGATCAGCCCACGCATCATGGTCACGAGATCTCTAGTGGCTGGCAGTCCGCGAGGCGTTAACTTAGCCAAGCTGTTCCTCCATCCTATATTGGAGCACGTGCACAAGATCAGGCCCATCCCCGTGCTGCGCACCTACGTGGACGACACCTCAGCCAGAGTTGAGGGCAGCTCAGAGCAAGTAGTGAGCCAAGAAACTATTCAGGTTGGCCTTGAGCTTGCTGAGCAATTTCGCCAGTACCGCCTGGTACTGTCCGACAAGTTCACGATCATTGCCTCCAGCAGGACATTGGGGAAGCGCATCGCCAGGGTGTTATCGGGCCATGGTCTCCCCATATCATACGCGAGTCAGGCCACCGACTTTGGCCTCGACACTACCGCAGGCAGGCGCAGATCTGCCAAGAAAACGACGGCCCGCAGAGACAAGGCCTGCCGACGATACGGTCGTATCCTTCGCTTTCGACAGCTTGGCACGAAGGTCCACACCGAGGTCTCGGGGCTATGGGCGACAGGCGCTCTGCCGCAGGCTGCGTACGGTCATCAGGCGGCGGGCGTACCTCCATCCCTCGTCTTGGCCCTCAGACGGCAGGCCAGCAGTGCTATTGCTGGGACCAAGAAGGGCCGCTGCCTCACGTCGACGTTGGCATGCACCCTACAGGAGCGGGACCCCGCCATACAGCTCCCAGTCAGTTTGATTATGACCTGGTTTGAGGTTTGGTTTAGCCATCCCGAGCTCCACCCTGCCATTCGTCTAGCTTGGCCCGTCATCAGGCAGAAGGTACTCCACAACCAGTACGCCTCCTGGAGCCGTGTTCGAGGGCCAAAAAGAGCTGTTATCGCTACCCTTCACCAGTTGAGGTGGATACCGCACTCTCCTGAGGCCTGGGAGAGACCAACTGACAACGGCTCGGGCACGTGGGCCTTCCCACCGTATGGCTCCGAGGACTTCAAGGCTGCCGACGCCATGGAGTTAGTAGACGACTTCATCCAAGATCGGAAGGCACAGCTGTGGGCTATGGCAACAAACCACGTCGACCCAAGCGACCTGCACCACGGAGCGGACTTCTCTGGCGTCACTCGAGAGTTGCGTCGTTTTGAGAAGCAGGCAGAGGCCGACCTGTGGGCTGCCACTCTCACGGTGGCCACGGGTGGCCAGTGGCCCAGAGAACGCCAATTCGCGGCTGGCGATTCTTGTTCGAGAGTGTGCAGGCGCTGTGAGAAAGAACCTGAGACGGCATACCACCGTGCTTGGGGCTGCGAGAAAAATCCTGGCCGCGAGGACTTCGAGAGATCCCAGAACCTCATTCCTCGGGCTGCGGCTTCCTACGAGGCTGAACCCCCCTACTGGCTCCGAGGGGTCCCCGCGAGCACCCTCACGAAGCCCCCTTTCGATGAAAAGGACGTCTTGGAGAAGGGCTTCTACATGTTCGGTGATCCTAGTGAGCTCCTTAGGGCCCCTGACAGCCACCTTAAGATCTTTGGGGACGGCTCAGGAGGCCTGTACAGCAGTGATCCTAGGCGTAGGCGCTGTGGCTCCGCGATCGTTGCGCTCGATCACAGCCCCTGCAGCCCCGCCAATGGGATCCCGATTTGGGGAGCTTCTTTGCCGCTGTCTGGGCGCAGACAGACGGTACCTAGGGCCGAGCTCCGAGCGTCCACCCTGGCGTTGGAGCTCATTCCGGTGCCATTTCAGTACGTCACTGATCATTTGCCTTTGTCCCTTGCTTGGAAGCGCGGGAGATGTGAGCGTCCCGCCCCCAAGGAGCAGAATTCAGATTTGTGGAAAGAGATCCGCGCCCTCGCCAGCCGCAGGTCCTCCCCCATCCTCATGGCCTGGACTGCCTCTCACCTGGAGCAGGACCCCGATCGGCTCAGGTCCTGGGACGAGGCCTTCGCTGCGGTCGGCAACGCGGCCGCGGACGCGCTGGCCAGTCAGGCCTCGGCGCGAGGACTTGCCCTCTCCCTCCCTCCAGGTTGGGACCTGCATGCCGTTGACCGCATCGATGCGGAGATGGCTCAGGTTCGAGCAAGGCTCAGAAGGAGTCTGCTCGATACGATCGATATCGACAGATGGGAGGGGGTGTGGGCGGGGGGCGACTGTCAGCGCATGCTTCGTGTTTCCAGGAGGGACCGAGCCCTCAGCCAATCCACACACCAGTTTGTGAGAGAGGGCTAACGTTGGGTCTGCTCGAGGTGTAGGGAATTTGTTACCACCACCTCTCTGCTATCGGCCGCGGCCCGAGAGTGTCCAGGGGCCCCTCTAGACAGGACCAGTTTTCCCACCGCTGCTGGGGTCGTGGTCCGAGAAATTGTTGGTCCCGCCTGGCTCGGTTCAGTTCAGGCCCACCCCAGTCACCAGATCTGGGCGTGGGATCTCCATAATCTTCGTGTCGGTGTCAAGTGCGGCCTCACTTCCACTACTGGCCCTCGGCATTTGCAGGTTGTGTGCCCTCCCCGCCGCAGTCGCAAGGGGCATGAGAACCGAGCGAGGATTGCGAAGGGTAAACACCCCTCGTACAGGACTCCGAGGCCAGCGTGCTCCGCCAGGGTAGACACCCCTGCGGGCCTTGCTGCTGCTGCAGACGAGGGACAGGGTCCCCCATTGAACTCTGAACTCTGAACTCCTCCTCCTCCTCCTCCTCCTCCTCCTCCTCCTCCTCCTCCTCCTCCTCCTCCTCCTCCTCCTCCTCCTCCTCCTCCTCCTCCTCCTCCTCCTCCTCCTCCTCCTCCTCCTCCTCCTCCCCCTCCTCCTCCCTCCTCATCCGCCTTCCTCCTCCTCCTCCTCCTCCTCCTCCTCCTCCTCCTCCTCCTCCTCCGCTCGAGCAAGGCGGCCAGGACCGCCTGGCTAGGCTCCCCGTGCATGCCGCCCACCCATGTGCGCGGCGATCTTTATAGAGCGGCCCCAGGGTCAGGAGTACACATAAGGGGGTGGGGTCTCGCATTGTTCTCACACCGTGTTGTATAATGCGGTCAATCGTATGTGGTATTGTCGCAGCTGTGTCAGATTTGGATCTGAGCATATTCGAGATCTTGCGAAGCCTTGTGTCGAGGTTCGTTTGACCCCCAAGCGGCGCGAATACCTTGACAGGCTGACCCGAGGTTTGAATCCCAAGGCCTAGCGTGTGTTGTGACGCTTCGCGTCTGTTCCGATTCCGATTCCGATTCCTCCTCCTCCTTCTCGTCCTCCTCCTCTTCCTCCTCCTCCTCCTCCTCCTCCTCTTCCCCCTCCTCCCCCTCATCCGCCATCCTCCCCCTCCTCCTCCTCGTCGTCCTCCTCCTCCTCCTCCTCCTCCGCTTCCTCCTCCTCCTCCTTCTCCTCCTCCTCCTCCTCCTCCTCCTCCTCCTCCCTCCCTCCTCCTCCTCCCTACCCCTCCTCCTCCTCCATGTCGTCCATCTCCTCCTCCATGTCCATCCCCTCCTCCTCCTCCTCCCTCCTCCTCCTCCTCTCCTCCTCCTCTTTTTTCCTCCTCCTCCTCTTTTTCCTCCTCCTCCTCCTCCTCCTCCTCCCCTCCTCCTCCTCCTCCTCCTCCTTTTCCTCCTCCTCCTTTCCTCCTCCTCCTCCTCCTCCTCCTCCATTTCCTCCATCTCATCCTCCTCCTTCTTCCCCCTCCCCCTCCTCCTCGTCCCCCTCCTCCTCCTCGTCCCCCTCCTCCTCCTCCTCCTCCTCCTCCTCCTCCTCCTCCTCCTCCTCCTCCTCCTTTTCGTCCTCCTCCTCCTCCTCCTCCTCCTCCTCCTCCTCCTCCTCCTCCTCCTACTCGTCCTCCTCCTCCTCCTCCTCCTCCTCCTCCTCCTCTCCTCCTCCTCCTCTTCCTCCTCCTCCTCCTCTCCTCCTCCTCCTCCTCCTCCTCCTCCTCCTCCTCCTCCTCCTCTTTCTCCTCCTCCTCCTCCTCCTCCTCCTCCTCCTCCTCCTCCTCCTCCTCCTCCTCCTCCTCCTCCTCCTCGGGTCGCGTACGGCCCTGGGGGAAACCGTGCACTCGGGGGACCTCTCGGCGGCCCCTGGGGGGTGGGGTGGGGTGGGGGGGGGGGGCAGCGGCCCTCGGGGTAGAGGCCCTCGGCGGGTCCCTAGGCGGCCCCTCCCGGGGGCGTCCTTCTGTGGGGCGCCCGCGGCGGCCCTCGGCGTGCTGACAGCGGCGACGCGCCAAACAAGTTGCAGAGTGCGAATAGTGTTTCGGACACAGCTCGAGGAGCAAACCGATCTCGGGCTGTTGGATCATATGAACGAGGGCTTCAAATGCTGCTCAGCTCATTCGTACACGTGTTCTGAATGTCGAGATCAAACCGAACATCCGAACACTTGCCCACAGAGGGACCTTGCGCCGGAGGGACTTTCGCGTTTTCGTCGTCCCCGTTTTCCCCCTCTTCCTCCTGGTCCCCAGAGATCCGACGTATCGCGATGTTTTCAGTGTGGGGTCCCCAGACATCTCGACCCCTTCCCCAGCACCGGATTTTCATCCTGAGTAGTTTTTTGACGGTCCCGAGACCCGGGAAGGGCCCCTAGAGACCGCGAGCAGTGCGAAAAACCTCCATCATGATTTCTTCCATGCGTTGGATCTCTGGGTCGTCGTCGTCGTCGTGGCCTCGCTCACGGGTCGTTCGCCTCGGCGCCCCCTCGGCAGGCCGCACAGCCCTGGGGGGCGTCCCTGGCAGGGAGGGAGACGCGTCTCAATTGTTTGTTCGGCCGGGCGTTTTCGCTTTGGTTTCGGGCCAGGAGGACGACATCCACGTCTCCATTTTTTCGAGCGGGGCGTTTTTGCCCTATCCGACTCGGGCCCTCACGGATCGATCCGGCTCGAGATATATGACGCAGTACGATGGGGTCTAGGGTTTTGGGCGTGGTTTTCTACGATGTTGCAATGTTCTCGCTACGTCGGATTTCAGGGTTCAGCTCTGGTTGACCCAAAAATGGGTCCAGCTACAAGGGGGTGGTGCAATAGACCTGGTGCAATAGATCTGTGGGCTGCAATAGATTTGGGGCGTGCAATAACATTCCCGAGCGCAAGTGTATTGCTGGATTCTCGCGAGTAAGACATTAGTTGCAACGCAATGCAACACAAGTCTCCGGAGCAATACATCCTCAATACATTTGCCCAAATCTTTTGCACCACCCCCTTTCAGCTGGACCCCCTCTTGGGTCACCCGAATCAGTGCCGGCACCTTGGGGCCCCCCAGATGGCTGAGAGCGATGCGACCAGCAGCGGAGCCTGCGCGCTCTGGTTAGGCCCCCCCGCGCCCCCCGAACGCCGGGCACCAAGCTCGGTTAAGTCGGGCACGTCCCTCTACAGGAGGAAAATCAAACAATACTCAAACAATTGATCCGGGGACGATTTTCCCACGATATTGTTGATCAGTTTTGGAGGATGTCTTTACTGTTTTTTTAAATTGTTCCTTCCAAAATCCGCCCGTAGGGGGACATGCCCGACCCAACTAGGGTCACCCTTGCGTCTGGCCGATGGCGCAGCGCGGGGGACGCCAGCTGGGCGACGCAGAAACGCCCAGCCGTCTGCGCCGACAGTCGCGCGCACGCTGCCCGCGCCAGGCTGCGCGTGTACGCGCCCTCGCTTCCGTACCGAGGCGTGCCGCACCGGCGGCCCACGCAGGCCGCGGCGTAAGGTCGCTGCGTCGTCTCGACTACACGTAGCGAGTGACCTTTCGCCAGAGTGACGGTGAATTTCTAGAACGTCTTCCTAACGACTTCGATCTGCTTAAATGTTGCACAGAGGATGTTAAAAATGATTTGTTTCGTCCTCTGGTGCGGGCCCAGCGGGGTCCCCCGATGGCCGAGCGCGGTGCGACAGCAGCGTCTCGCGCGCTCGGGTCTGGCCCCACCCCCGGGGCGCCCCGAAAGCCGGGCACGGAGGGTCACTCTCGCCCAGGGGGTCGCTCCTGCGTGCAGCCGATCATCTCGCGTGAGACGCCTTTTCGTTTCATCTCTCGACGGGCCACCTCACCGATCCTGCTGCAGCTCGCGCCCTGGGCCCGGCGCCGTCCCCGGCTGCCTGCGGCTGCCCTCGGCCCTGGAGCTGCTCCCCGCTGCCTCACTTCGGCATGGTGCTCGGCTCTCCCCGAGGGGTCCCCGGCCATGGCGCTGTCCTCCGTTGCCATGATCAGAGGAAGCAGAACTGCGTAAGCAGAAAGTTTCGGAGCTCCTCGTGCACGTCTTGGATCGGTCCATGTCTTGGATCGGCGTTCCGCGCGCCGCGGAGGAGGGTCCAGCGTCCAGCGCCAATGTCCTCTGTACCAATCCTGGTGCCAGAAATCAGGACGGGAGGTTTTGGGCCGTTTTCGGCCCCTCGGCCTCGGCCCTTGGGAGCCCTCGCCGGGCCTCGGGGCCGTCCAAAGAGGGAGCTCGGGTTATGATGTTCCACCCTGATAGCCTTGATCACCAAAACAAATTTCGTGCACCAGGCTAGCCGAAACTTGAGGTTTCACGGGTCGGGCCCTCGGAGGCGGTACTCGTTCGACGTTGTTTCGACACTTTCTTGGGTGCTCGAAACTATTTCTCGGATGTGGTCCTTAATTGCGATGGGAGCAACATTAAGACTCGGGATGCAAAGCCAGTCCCGTGGCAGGGGTCGGGACTTCCAGGGGCCCTATTGACCGAAATCAGGCCGTCGCATGTCTGCGGGCTGGGCATGGTGCTGCCCTGTGCCATTGCCGGTTTGCCCGGTTCGGCGTCCCAAACATGATCATATTCTATGCGCGTCGGATTTGCAGGGACGACGCGCGCGCAGAAACCTTGCAGCATAGGCTCCGTGGTGGGCGCTTTCTGGCCATACCGCTTGGGCAACGACATTCTGGAACACTTGTGTCCTACATCTGTTCGGTTCGGATGTGCCATTCCGAACGGAGCGCATAGTATTCGTATGTCCCTCTGCGTCCCACTGTTCCCCATTGTCCACGGCCTTGGCACGCAGTCGTTGCCATGTACTGCGCTGCGCATCATCACCATCATGGTCGTCCTGTTTCTCATTGTTTTGGGTCCACGCGCCAGTGTCGTGTTCAGTAGCTCCAGGGCGGCTGCGAGGTCGCGACGAGATTCGTGGTCAAGCACGCCCCGTCTTCCTCGCAGCGTCGTGTCACCCTTCCAGCCCCCAAGCTTCTTTTGCCCCCACAGCCTTCTCCCCAGACCCCCTGACGTCGTGATTTTTGTTCGCAGCGTCGACCCCCAGATGTCTGAACCCCTTCCCCGGGACCGGTTTTTCATCCTGAGCCGTTCTCTGACGGCCCCGAGGCCCGGCAGGGGCTCTGGGAGGCCGAACATAGCAGCAAGCCGCCCGCCGCGGTTTTTGTCATGACGCGAGGGCGTCTGGATCGCCCGCTCCTCTGCGAGCCTGCATCCTCTGGCCCGCTCCCTGGCCCGCCGCAGGCTGCGGAATCTGCCCCACTCGTGCCCCCGGGGCGGGTGGGGGGGGGGCAGGCCAGGCCAGCGCGGGTGGCGAAGGACGGCCCTGCGGCCAGCACGAGCGACGAGGGGCGGCTCGTGCCGGAGGCACCGTTGTTTTCGGGGCTGGCAAAGAGGGGGGTGATGGCCAGGGAGGGGGTGGACATCGTGGCGTGGACCATGATCTTTCCTCAGATTTCATGGCGTCTCGTCTTGTTTCCGCGCGTCCCTGGCCCCCCCCCCCCCTGGGCCGCGCACGTGCCGCCGGCCATCATTTGCGCGCCCCCCCTCTTGGACGCGCCCCTCTTGGCCGACCCTGATGTTTGGGTGGGATCCGCGGTGTGTCAGTGTCAGGAAGTCCTTCTTCGCCCAACATGGTTCCAATGGGGCCCCCAAGAGGAGGAGGAGGAGGAGGAGGAGGAGGAGGAGGAGGAGGAGGAGGAGGAGGATAATGGCCCAGTGGCGGGGTCGAGGCCAGCGTATCTGGAGCAGGCGTCGCTCGTATGGCGGAGGGTTATCTCGTCATTGGGCCCCTCCCGCCTTCCGCCCTCGTCCTCCTGTTCTTCCTCCCCCAAATCATTCTCGTCCTCCCTATCTTCCTCAGCCTTCCTCCCTCCCTCTCTTCCTCCCTGGATGCCCGCAGGCACACACACACATACACTTGTTTTACGTCGCGGCGCGGCAGAGGCAGTCCGCACGCGCGCTCGGGCAAGCCGGGTGACGGCATTGCGAATTGTCCGGATGCAAAATGGGAAGACGGGGAAGAGTGGAGCGGCCGCGGGAGAAGGGGAAGGAATTAATGCGTTCACGCAGCGTGGACCGCAGCGTGGACCGCAGCGGGAGAGGCGACACGCACATACACACAACACACACGCATACATACATACATACATACATACATACATACATACATACATACATACATACATACATACATACATGCATGCATATTTACATACAAATATGCATGCATTCATGCATGCATGCATACAGTCAAGCATACAAACACACATACATACATACACACCTACATACATACAATCACACATACATACATACATACATACATACATACATGCATACATACATGTACACATACATGTACACATACATACATACATGTACACATACATACATATATGCATGCGTACGTGCATGCATCCATACGTACGTACGTACATACATACATACATACATGCATTTATACATGCACGTGTGCATACATACATGCATACATACATATATACATGCGTACGTACGTACACACATACATGCATGCATGCATACATACAAACACGCATGCATGCATGCATCCATGCATACATACACATACATACATACATGCATGCATGCATGCATGCATACTTACAAACACACACTTACATACACACGTGCATGCATGCATACATACACACGCACACACAAACAAACATACACCTACATGTACGCATGCACATACATACACACGCATATACATTCATACATACGCACATATAGACATGCACACATACATGCATATATACACACACACACGTACGTACGTACATTCATCCATACAAATTGGCACGACGACATACCTTCATACAACCATACAACTGCACACAGTCGCATCCGACCGTACATTCATACATACACACACGCGTACATGCAATCATACATGTATACATGCATATATGCAAACATACATACATTCGTGTACGCATGCATTCACACATCCATACACACATGCACACACACGTACATACACACATACACACATGCATGTATTCACGCATGCATACATGCATATACACAGCGCTATTAACATACATGCATACACATACATACGGACATGCATGCATTCACGGACACACGTATACCTGCACGCAGCCATACATACATAGACATACATAGCCATGCATGCATACATTCATACATACATGCGTGCATGCATGTATGCATGTATGCGCGGTTGCATGTAAGCATGTGTGTATTCATACGAACCTATACATCTATACATATATATACACATACATACATACACACACTTATGCAATTCCATGCATAGCCACATGCATACATGCGTACACGTATGCACGCATGCATATACACATGCATGCATGCATGTATGCATGCATACGTACATCCATACATACCTACATACATATTTGTAAATTTGCATGTAGGCTTTCACATATATGCATAAACTAAAGAGAGAGAGAGAGAGAGAGATATACATATACTAGGCATAACACATGTAGCCAGAGCCCAGCACCCCGAAACACCATTTTTGAGCCAAGGTCGTCCTCCTCCTCCTCCTCCGCATCCACGTCATTACCCTCGTCGCCCTCACCCTCCCCCCTTCCACGACACTTCCTCCTTATCATTCCCCTCCTCTCTTCCTCCCGCTCCTCTCCTCCTCCTCCTCCTCCTCCTCCTCCTCCTCCTCCTCCTCCTCCTCCTCGACATCCTCCTCTGCCTGATCCTCCTGGTCCTCATCCTCCTCCTTCCCCTTCTCCTTCCCCTCCTCCTCCTCCTCAGGGTCCTCCTCTTTCTTTACCCCCTTCATCTCACTCCTCCTTCGTTCCTCTCCTCATACGAATCATCCTCATCCTACTTGTGCTATTCCTCGTCGTTTCCGTTGTTATCATCATCCTCATCCTCTACCTCCTCATCGCATTCCTCCTCTCCTTTTCCTCTCCCTGCTCCTCCTGTTCCCCGCACTCCTCCTTGTATTCCTCGTACTCCACTTCGTTTTCCGCTTCCTCCTCCTTCTCATCCTCCTCCTTCTCCTCCTCCTCATCATCCTTCTCCTCCTCCTCCTCCTCCTCCTCCTCCTCCTCCTCCTCCTCCTCCTCCTCCTCCTCCTCCCCTTCGCAGTGCTCCTCTTCCTGCTCCTGCTCCTGCTCCTGCTCCTGCTCCTCCTTCTTCTTCCTCCGAGCAATGCTCCTCCTCCTCCTCCTCCTCCTCCTCGCATTCCTCCTCCTCTCCCTCCTCGTCATTTTCCTCCTCCTCCTCCTCCTTCTCCTTCTCCTCCTTCTCCCCCTCGTCCTTCCTCGTCTGAGCTTCCTCCGCCATGCCAGGAATGCCTCCGCATTCTCGATGCCGGTTCCAGGAGGCATCCTCTCCATCGATGTTCTCAAACAATCAGTGTGGGTTTGGTCCTGTCCCCCTCGTCCATGATTCCTATTTCCTCCTTGCAGTCTCCTGCCCCATCCTGCCTCCTTCCTGCTCACCGCGCTCTCGCTCGAGGCATCTCCACGACTTCTCAAGCATGGCTCCCATCAGAGAAACTCTTAGAAATGTCAGGCGTGTGTCCGCTTGGCCCCGCATATCTCCCCTGTTCCTCCTTCCTCCCGCCTCCTTGTACACCCTCCTTGTGGGGGGAGCGGGAGAAGGACGAGGTGGAGGAGGAGGGAGAGAAAGCGCTCCTCGTGGTTTGAGTCGGCTCCCATCAGAGAAACTCTCAGAAATTGCACAGAAATCGCGCTCGCGCGTCGGCGCTAGCTACCTCCTCCATCGGGCCAGGGGCGCCCAGACGCTTCTAGAGCACGAGTCGACAACAGAAGGGCAAGCAAACGGTTCGTTCTGGGTTTTGGCAATTCTGTTTTGTTGGGGGGCAATCCTTGGTTTTTTTTTTTTTGTTTTGTTTTTTTTGGGGGGGGCTACCTCTCGGAGCCCAGAGTTTCGAGGAGGTCTCAGGCGAAACGGACCAGACCACCTCGCGCACATTTCTCGGAGCGCGGAGTTACGAGGTTGCCTCAGGCGAAACGTGCCGGACCACCACGCTCGCGGCGTCTTGGAGCCCAAAGTTGCGAGGATGTCTCAGGCGAAACGGGCCGGACCACCTCGCGCGAAGCCTTTTCGAGCCCAGATCTTCCAGGCAGCGCCTGGACCCATCCCAGAGCACAACTCGACAACAGAAGTGTGATTGAATTGTGGGTTTGGGTCTGACCCCTCCGTCTTCCATCCTCCCTCTCGGAACCCAGAATTGCGAGGATGTCTCAGGCGAAGCGCGCCCAACCACCTCGCGCGCAGCATGTCAGCGCCCAGGGTTGCGAGGATGTTTCAGGAACACCTCGCGCGTGGCGTCTTGGAGCCCAGATCTGCGAGGTTGCCTCAGGCGAAACGGGCCGCACCACGTCTTGCGCGGCGTCCTGGAGCCCAGAGTTGCAAGGATGCCTCAGGCGAAACGTGTCAGACCACCTCGCGCGGGGCATCTCGGAGCCCAGAATTGCGAACATGTTTCAGACGAAACGGCCCAGGCCACCATTCGCGCGGCATCTCGAAGATCAGATTTGCAAAGATGTCTCCGGCGACGCGCGCTAGACCACCTCGCGCGCGGCATCTCAGAGCCCAGACGAGGATGTCTCAAGCGAAACGGGCTGGACCACCTCTCGCGGAGCATCTCGCAGCCCAGAGTTGCGAGGATGTTTCTGGCGAAATGGGCCAGACCAACTCGCGCGCGACATCTGTGAGCTCAGAGTTGCGAGCATGGATCAGGCGGCGCCCAGACACCTCCCAGAGCACAATTCGACAACAGAAGAATAGTCAAATGGTTCGTTTGGGTCTTACCCCTCCGTCCTCCCTCCTCCTTCTCGGAGCCCAGAGTTTAGAGGTTGTCTCGGGCGAATCGTGCTGGACCACCTCGCGCGCGGCGTCTTGGTGCCCAGAGTTGCGAGGATGTCTCAGGCGAAACGGGCCGGAACACCTCGCGCGCGGCGTCCTGGAGCCCAGAGTTGCAAGGATGTCTGCGCCAAAACGGACCAGACCACCTCGCGCACGGCATATCCGAGCTCAGAGTTGCGAGGTTTTCTCAGGCGGAACGCGCCGGACCACCTCTCGCACAGCATCTCGAAGATCAGAGTTGCAAGGATGTCTCAGGCGAAACAGGCCAGACCACCTCGCGCGCGGCATCTCGGAGCCCAATATGGCGAGGATGTCTTAAGCGAAACGCACCGGAACACCTCGCTCGCGGCATCTCGGAGCCCAGATTCGCGATGATGTCTCAAGCGAAACGGGCTGGACCACCTCTCGCGCAGCATCTCGGAGCCCAGAATTGTTCAAGGATGTCTCAGGCGAAACGCGCCAGATCACCTCCCGCGCTGGAGCTCGGATATCAGAACTCTTAGGATGTCTCAGGCGCAACGCGTCAGACCACCTTTCGCGGCCCATGCACGGGCGCACCTCCCCCTTCTGTCTCTCTTTTGCGTCAACCTCTTCCCCGGTGGGTTTTGGCCGCCTCCCTCGTGCGTGGCCTCTTCCCTTGCCGCGTCGGGGGGTGGGAGGGCGCTTGAGATGATTCGTAAGCTTTGCACGCGGGTTGCCCGTTGAGCTCAGCAGCCCACCGCTTCTCAGTATGCCCTGACATCCACCGATCTGTCTGCCTCAAGCCGAGGCCCCAGCGGCCCCGGCCGCCAGCTTCCCCAGGGGCAGGGTCGTCTTCCATCCTGGATTCGTGCTCGATCAGCTCTGAAAGCCCAGCAATGGCCCCCAGAAGGCCGAAAATTGTCAAAATATTCCGCACAACAAACATCGTCGGAGATCTGGGTGTGCGAGTTCGGGCGCGCCAGCGCCATCGCCTTCTGGACAACCTTGAGAGCGGCAGCGGCAGGGGGAGCAGCTACAAGGATGGAGGACGGCTCAGTTTCAAAATGGGGCTCCAGCCACAGCGCCGCGCACGTTCGAGCGTAAATCTCGTCGGGTGCAAGATTGGAGGAAGGACCATTCCCAGACATGCGACGTCCTGATTTTTTCAGTACGGGGTCCCTGGAAGTCCCGACCCTTTCCCGGGGACCGGTTTTTCGTCCCGCGTCGTTTTCCGACGGTCCCGAGGCCCGGCGAGGGCCCCCCGAGGTCGAAAACGGCCCCAAAACCGCCAGTCCCGTTTTATTGTTTCATGACGACGCGATCATGTCTGGGCACAAGATTGGCGGAAGGACCCTCGTCAGGATGGAAGCCTCGCCTGCTGCGAGGGGCCGCTCCTCGCTCATCCTCCTCCTGCCTGCGCTGCGTCTCTTGGCCTTGCCCGCGCCCGCCGCCCCGGCAGCGCGGACGTCGGCCGGGAGCGGCCGTCGCAGAGGCCCATTCCCCCCTTCGGTCTGGGTCGACTCTGGTCCTCCTTCTGCTCTTCCTGGTCCTCCTCCTCCTCCTGCTCCTCCTCCTTCTCCTCCTGCTCCTCCTGCTCCTCCTGCTCCTCTTCCTCCTCCTCCTCCTCCTCCTCCTCCTCCTCCTCCTCCTCCTCCTCCTCCTCCTCCCCCCCCTCGGTCTGTGTCACGGGCTGCGGCCCGCAGGCTGGAGGGGACCAGAGTTCTCGTGACACCCCGCTCTTTAATTATGCATGGAAAGGTCGGCCCGAAGTCGTGGCCGAAAGCGTCGCGCGACCGAAAGCGTGACCGAAAGTGTAAGTCTCGTTCTGGTTTCGAACCAGACATGTCGGTCACGCTCGGGCGCGGTCGGAACCTTTCTGGCGCCAGCTTCGGTCGCACTCGGGCAGATGTTCGGGCACAGTTTCGGTCACGACGCCTCCCTGATAGAGGCGAGGACGCGAGGGCTCGCTCGCCCGCTATTCCTCCAAACTTCGGGAAGGTGGGACGGGAGGGAAAATTGCAGCAGCGTTGCTGCATCTTGTGTTGACTCTGGTCCTCCTCCTCCTCCTCCTCCTCCTCCTCCTCCTCCCCATCCTCCTCCGTTGCCATTTTGGCTCAAGCGCTTGCGCCCGAGGGGGGTGAGGTGGGCGCGATTCGAAGGGGCGAAGCCCACCCGAGCCAGAAGCCCGCGCCGCCATGGCGGCATGAAGCTGTGGATCGCGGAGAGCAGGCTCTCCAAGCGCCTGGGCGAGCAGCTTGCGGCGCTCGAGGAGGGCTACCAGGCGGTCTGCGGCCAGGGCGCGGAGCTGGGGGCAGTGGTCGTCAGCGACCGCGACGAGGCGACCTGCCACGCCCCCGAGGCGGGTGCCTGCCACGCCGCCGAGGCGGCCGACGCAGCCGCTGCAGGAGAGGGAGCCTCGGCTTCCTGGGGTCTTCCCGACGGCGAGAGCGTCGGCGGAGCACACGCCCATCTTCCACCAGGGGCTCACGGAGGTGGTCGAGTAGCTTCCACCGGGCTGGTCAAGGGTGGCGCGGGGCGCGCCCGCAGCCGCCACGGACACCGGGGGAGGAGCGCAAGTTCGAGCAGGCCAGGTGCCTGGACGAGTGGCTCTTCAGCCTGAAGGTCCAGGAGCGTGTTCCGGGGGCGCCTTGCTGGAACACGCCGGGAACGGTGGTGGCGCAGCAGGCGTCGGCCCCGGGCGTGGGGATCTCGGGGTTGGCGGCGTCGGGAAAGGGGCGGTCGGAGTCCTACAAGCCGAAGGAGCCGGTCGCGAAGAAACGCCAGTCGAAGGCCCGCAAGAGGCGCGCGACGTCCACCTCGGGAATGTCGACTGGCACGCAGCGCTACAGGAAGAAAAATAATAAGAGGGCGAAGGTTGTTAATACCAATACTAATATTCAAATTATTAATAACTATCGTAATAACAAGTAATGCTATTGATAACAAAAAAGTATAAAATAATAACAATAACAATAATACGAATGATAATAATAATGATGATAATAATACTAATCATAATATTCATTAACATCATAATAATAATACGAAGAAGAAGAAGCGCAGCAAACAGGAGAAGAAGGAGAAGAGTGCGAGGAGGGCGCGATCGTCGACAAAGGTCGCCAACGCCTCGCCCGTAGCAGGAGGTGAAGGGCGCGTGGAGGTCGTCCAAGTTTCCGACCGCGCCTTGGGCCTGGGGCTGAAAGGAGGAGACGAGGTCGTAGCGGAGACGGCCAGCAAGGTAAGCCGCAGCAGCCGAGGAGATGGTCATCAGGCTGCTGTTCGTTTCGACATCGGCCCGGAGTCCGATGTTGAGGAGGACTCCCAGAAGAAAAAGTAATAATAATCATACTAATCAAAAACGGTAATAGTACCAATAATTGCAATGAGAATAACAAAAGTAGTAATAATAATGATAAGAAGAAGAAGAAGCATAATACTACTAATAATACTAACACTCAAAATATTAAGATTGCTAGTACGAATCACAGTAATAACAATAGTACTGACACTAATAATTGTATGAATCAGAACAAGAAGAAGAACCCGCAGATCGGCAAGGAGTATGAGGAGGGGAGCAAGCTGCAGGCAGCGGTGCCGCCCGTCCCGAAGCTCACCGGTGCCGACGGCGCGGAGGACGCGGGCAGCGACCTGATCGGCCGGCTCCGCGGCTTGGCCGGGCAGCTGCACGAGAAGGGCCTCATGGACCTCGCAAGCCTCGACGGCCCCGCGATCGTCCTGGAGCAGGTCGAGGGCGAGGGTCGGACTTCGGTCCCATCTGACGTCTCCGAGGCTTGAGTGCCTCGGGGGGGGAGCAATCGGGGCAGGCTGCCATCTGGGGTCCTCCTGGTCGTTCCCCTCGGGGCCTGGGGCTGGGTTCAGTTTTGGGCGGCCCTCCTGGCCGCCGCGGCCCTGGCGGGCCGCCACCCCCAGTGGAACCTGGTGGTTGCTTCCGCCCCTGGGGCCGGGGTCGCGGCACGCGCGGCTTCGCGTCGTGGCGGCGCGAGCGGATCTCTTCGGTGAGCGGGTGGGCCTCGGCCTCTCTGTCGTCAGCACGTCAGCCTCCTCCTCCCCCTCCTTCTCCTCCTCCTCCTCCTCCTCCTCCTCCTTCCCCCCCCGTGCTCCGCCTCGTCTGCGCCACTGCTCCTCTCCCCTCCATCCCGCTCTCCCTCTTGCTTCTACTCGTCTTCCTCCTTTCCGTCTTCCGACGACGACGGCGACTACGAAAACGACGACGACGACGACGACGTCGACGACCACGGCGGTCAGGTACGAGTTCAGCGTGAGCCTTCGGAAGTCGCAGTTCCAGGGCGCCGGCCGCGGCCGGCGGCGGAAGGAGACGAGCGCCGCCCGCACGCGCATCCCCCTTTCGACCAATTATCCTGGCGAAGGACCCAACGATATGCAGTTGTGGGTACCGCAATTGTGAACATCTTCTTCAGTGAAACTCCCTATGGGGCCACGAAGCGCTGCACTGGGTGGGGGGGAACGCTGTTCTGGGTGAGTGGTGTGCCAAGTAAGGTTTCCGGGACGCATGCGGACGGTCCCACTGGGGGCTTCGGTGGAGCCACGAAAGGCTGTAATGGGTGGGTGAAAATGCCAAATTGGGCTTCCGGGGCGCATGCGGACGGTCCCACTGGGGGCTTCGGTGGAGCTCACTAAGGGGCCACGAAACGCTGTCTTGGTTGTGTAAAAATGCCACGTTGGGTTTTCGGGGCGCATGCGGACGGTGGCACTGGGGCCTTCGGTGGAGTTCCCTACGGGGCCACGAAATTTTGGACTGGGTGGGTGAAAATGCCACAGTGGGTGTTTCGAGACGCTTGCGGACGGTTCCACTGGGGCATTCGGTGGAGCTCCCTGTGGGGCCACGAAACGCCGCACTGGGTGGGTGAAAATGCCACATTGGGTGTGCGGGACGCATGCGGACGGTGGCGCTGGGGCCTTCGGTGGAGCTTCCTGTGGGGCCACGAAACGTTGTAATGGGTGGGTGAAAATGCCAAATTGGGTGTTTCAGGACGCACTCGGATGGTCCCACTCGGGGCTTCGGTGGAGCTCCCTATGCGGCCACGAGGCGCTGTTCTGAGTGGGGGGGGGCGCATGTGGACGGTAGCACTGTGACCTTCGGTGGGGCTCCCTGTGGGGCCACGAAGCGCTGTACTGAGTGGGGGGGACGCATGTGGACGGTGGCACTGGGGCCTTCGGTGGAGCTCCCTATGGGGCCACGAAGCGCTGTACTGAGTGGGGGGGGGACGCATGTGGACGGTGGCACTGGGGCCTTCGGTGGAGCTCCCTATGGGGCCACGAAACGCTGTACTGAGTGGTGAACGCAGGGAAGAGGGGGAGGAGGGAGGAGGAGGGGGAGGAGGAGAGGAGAGGAGGAGGAGGAGAGGAGAACGCGGGGCGACGTCTCTTCAAAACGAGGACCCAACACCACAGGATGGTTGGGACAAACATAAACGACCCCATCCCACCTACGGCCCTCCATGTTGCGCTACGGCCCGTCGGGGGCCGTAGCGAATGCCACGCAAAAGCCCGCGCCAGATCTCCTTGGTACACGCTGGGCCCCGTGGGGCCGTAGGTGGGGCGTTGTCGTTTGTTTTCTGGGCCCCCAAGAGGGGCCTCTTCCTTCCTTGGACGAGGATTCCAGGCCTTCTCCTTCGCCCGTTTCTGGGCCCCCAAGAGGAGGAGGAGGAGGAATAGAGGAGGAGGAGGAGGAGGAGGAGGAAGAGGAGGAGGAGAAAGAGGAGGAGAAAGAGGAGAAGGGGAAAAGGAGGAAGGACGAGGCCCGCTGGAGCCCAGGCCACGGCGGCCCCCCCCGCCCGGCCCAGAGCCGCGGATATCCGTTCTTCGGCGAGGCGGGGGCCCAGCCGTGGCGACGAGAGGCCTCCAGGGGGGGCCCGGGAGGGCGAGAGAGCGCTGCGGAGGGCCTCCTCCTCAACCTCCCTTTCCTCCTCCTCCTCCTCCTCCTCCTCCTCCTCCTCCTCCTCCTCCCTTTCCTCCTCCTCCTCCTCCTCCCTTTCCTCCTCCTCCTCCCCTCCTCCTCCTCCTCCTCCTCCCCCTCCTCCTCCTCCTCCCCCTCCCCCTCCTCTCCTCCTCCTCCTCCTCATCATCATCCCATCATCATCCTCCCATCACATCATCCTCATCCTCATCATCATCATCATCATCATCATCATCATCATCATCATCATCATCATCATCATCATCATCATCATCATCATCATCCATCATCCTCCTCATCCTCCTCCTCCTCCTCCTCCTCCATTCCTTTTCCTTATAAATCGTTTCTCTCTGTCACACCCCGAGGCCAGTTTTAGGGCGGGCTGGGCGTTTTGCTTGCGACTTCGTCACAACCTATGACTCTGAGAGCAAAAGTGGCAACAGCTTCACGGATGGAGGGCGGATCGTTTTCAAAATGCGGCTCTCGCATTAGCGTTGCGCACATTCGTTGGACAACATATTGCAACGGTTTCACGGATTCAGGGCGGGTGGTTTTCAAATTGTGGTTCTCGCCTCAGTGCCGCGCACATTCGTTTAAACAAATGGCAAGAGCTTCACGGGTTGAGAGCGGGTCGTTTTCAAAATGTGGTGCTCGCTTTGGCGCCGTGCACATTCGCTTTAAAACTTGCAAGAGTTTCACGGATTGAGGGCGGGTGGTTTTCAACATGTGATTCACGCCTTAGCGCCGCGCACATTCGCTTTAAACATTTGTCAGAGTTTCACGAATTGAGGGCGGGTCGTTTTCACCATGTGGTTCTCGCCTTGGCGCCGCGCACACTCCTCTTGAACATTTGCAAGAGCTTCACGGATTGAGGGCGTTCCATTTCCAACATGTTGCGCTCGCCTTGGCGCCGCGCACATTCATGTCAAACATTTGCAAGAGCTTCACGGTTTGAGGGTGGTTCCTTTTCACAATGTGGTTCTCGTCTAAGCGCCGCGCGCACTCGTTCTAAATATTTGCAATTTCACGGATTCCCATGACCAACGTACCAGAAGTGTGTGTTGGAAGGATTCCGGATTATGAGGGTGCAACAGTTATGTTGATTCGTGGTGTTGAACTCCCAAGAATGGCGATCTGGCGCGATTCCAGATCGTCAGGACGCAGCAGTCAGGGTGACCCGTGGCGTGGAAATCCCGAGATCAATGTTTTGGCATGCTTCAAGATCTTCAAACAATTGTCTTCCAACGAGGCAGTTCCCTCAATGGAAATGATCGGTTGTAGGGGCACATGATGCGAAAGCTTGGAGGGAGGGTGAATTCCAATATCGTTGATGGCTCTTGGGTTTACACTGCTCCTCCTTCTCCTCCTCCGCTTCCTCCTCCTCCTCCCCCTCTTCCTCCTCGACCCTTCTTCTTCCTCCTCGGGCTCCTCCTCCTCCTCTTCCTTCTCCTCCGTCTCTTCCTTGTTCCTCCTCCTCCCATGGCTGGCCTCTGTCCTTGGCCTCCTCCTCCTCCTCCTCCTCCTCCTCCTCCTCCGCCTCCTCCTCCTCCCCTTCTCCGCCTCCTCCTTCTTCTCCTCCTCCTCCCTTTCCTCCTCCTCCACTTCCTCCTTCTTCTCCTCCTCCTCCTCGTCCTCGTCCTGGTCCTCCTCCTCCTCCTCCTCTCCTCCTCCCCTCCCCTCCTCCTCCTCCTCCCTCCTCCTCTCCTCCTCCCCCTCTTCCTCGTCCTCCTCCTCCTCTTCCCTCCTTTCCTCCTCCTCCCTCCTCCTCCTCTCTCCTCCTCCTCCTCCTCCTTTCCTCCTCCTCCTCCTCCTCCTCCTCCTTTTCCCCTCCTCCTCCTCTCTCCTCCTCTTCCTCCTCCTCCTCCTCCTCCTCCTCTTCCTCCTCTCCTCCTCCTGCTCCTCCTCATCCTGCCACCTCCTACTCCCCCCCCCCTCCTCCTACCTCCTCCTCCTCCTCCTCCTCCTCCTCTCCCCCTCCTCCTCCTCCCCCTCCTCCCTCCTCCTCCTCCTTCTCTTCTTCCTCCTCTCCTCCTCCTTTTCCTCCTCCTCCTCCTCCTTCTTCCTCCTCCCTCCTCCTCCTCCTTCTCCTCCTTCCTCCTTTCCCCTCCTCCTCACCCTCCTCCTCCTCCTCCTCCTCCTCCTCCTCCTCCTCCTCCTCCTCCTCCCCTCCTCGCTCCCCCTCTACCGCCCTCTTTCCTCCTTCCTCCTCCTCCTCCTCCTCCTCCTCTCCTCCTCCTCCTCCTACTCCGCTCTTCCTGGCCCCTTTCCCCTCCCAACCCCCTCGGCCTCCTCCACCTCCTCCTCCTCTTCCTCCTTTCTCCTCCTCCTTTCTCCTCCTCCTCCTCCTCCTCCTCCCCCTCCTCCTCTCCTCCTCCTCTCACCTCCTTGTCGGGTTCCTCCTCCCCTTTTCTTTCCCTCCTCCTCCCATGGCCTGTGTCCTACTCCTCCTACTCCTCCTCCTCCTTCCGCCTCCTCCTCCTTCTCTTCCTCCTTCCCCACTCCTCCTCTCGCCTCCTCCTCCTTCTCCTGCTCCTCTTCTCTCCTCCCTCCTCCTCCTCCTGCCCCTTCCTCCCCTCCCCCTCCTCCTCGGGCTCCTCATCCTCCTCCTCCTCCTCCTCCTTTGTCCTCCTCCTCCCATGGCCAGCCTCTCTCCTCGGCCTTCCTCCTTTTGCTCATCCTTCTCGCCCCGAACCCAGGCCCCTCGCGTTGTGAGAAAACATGGCGTGAGGTTCTTCGTGGTTTCGGCCTCTGAAGGGCCTCGCCGGGCTCCCTGGACCGTCAAAGAACAACGCAGGTGTTCGTCTTCCATCGTTCTTGGACGGTCCCGGGGGTCCGGCGAGGCCCTTCAGAGGTCGAAACCACGAGTAACCTCACGCCATGTTTTCTCACGACGCGGGGGGGTCTGGGGAGCGACGCGCGCGGCCAGTCGAGGAAGACACAATTGCATAAACACAAATTTTCAACGGTCTGCGCGAATTTCTTGGATTTGCCTACGGCGGCGCCGAAGGCGCGAATCAACATTTCCCCTTGGCGGCGCGTATGGCGCCGCCCACGGTGCGCTCCGCGCGCCAAGGATGGCGTCCAGGGCCGATCCAGGAAGTCCGCACGGAGCTCCGAAAGCTTATATGCCGCTTCTCGTTCCCCTACGCCAGGAGGAGAGGCCCACGCTGGGCATCGCGATCGACAAGGTTAACATCGAGGTGTCCGAGGTGGCCGGCGCCGCACTGCGCGTCGACCAGATCACGGAAGGCCCGCAAGTTGGGGGCTTCGAGCGCTCGGGGTCAGCTCGGGGGGGGGAGCCCGCGGGGAGGGTGAGGAGGCATGGAGAAGGAGGATGCATGGAGGCACAGAGGAGGCACGCAGAAGGAGGAGGAGGACGAGGAGGAGGAGGAGGAGGAGGAGGAGGAGGTAGGAGGAGGAGGAGGAGGAGAGGAGGAGGAGAGGAGGAGGATGAGGAGGAGGAGGAGGAGGAGGAGGCACGCAGGCAGGAAACGGATGTACGGAGGCACGGAGGCCCCGAGGGGGATGGGGGAGGGGGAGGCACGGAGGATCTTGGGAGAGGAGGAAAGAAGAAGAAGGAGGAGGAGGAGGAGGAGGAGGAGGTGTCACGGAGGAGGAGGAGGAGAAGCAAGAGGAGAAGGAGGAAGAGGAGGAGGAGGAGGAGGAGCAGGGGGAGGAGAAGGAGGAGGAGGAGGAGGGGGAGGAGAAGGAGGAGGAGGAGGAGGATCTGGCACAGATAAGGAGGACGCACGGAGGAGGAGGAAGAGGAGGAGGAGGCACGCAGTAGGAACAGGAGGAGGAATCACTCAACAACCATACTTATATTCACACTCAATATACCAGAAGTGCCAGCGACAGTAATGCGAGTGTTACAATCAACATGACTAGCTATAATAGGTAGCAATGCTTATAATAGTCATTCCAGTCAGAAGAAGGTTGTGACGAACACTAAGAAGTATAATGCGAGTAATACGAATGCGATTCGTAGGATTAAGACTTGCACTAGTAACGATACGAAGCTCCTACGATTAATGCGACTGCAACTAATACGACGACTACGATGAATATGAACTATAATATTATAATATTACAGCCATAATCATAGTATCATAATACTAATAGTACTAGCAGTACAAGTAGTCATGACACTACTAAGAATATTAGCAGTAACATTCGTGATATCGGTGTTGGTACATACCAACAGCAATACGAAAACCCATAATAATGGCACTCCTAATGCGACTGTTACGAATAATGCGATTCATATGGTTAGGAGTAATAATAGTATGATAATAATAAGATCAATGCTGCTGGTAACCGTGATATTAGTACGGATGAGGAGGGGAGGAGGAAGAGGAACAGGAGGGGGTGTTTTGCTCACGCCCTCTCGCGGTGGGCCGCGGCCGCGCGGCGATCGGGCGCTGCGAAGGCTTCGCTCCCAGAGCGAGCGCAGCCGCAGTCGGCCCTGATTGGTAGGTCGACCCTGCCAAATCGTGGGTGCCCTTGTGTCCTGTTTATCCCGACCAATGCAACCCGCATGTCCTTTGGTGCTCTGGGGCCACGTTGTCGTCGGAAGGATATTGTGTCCTCTCAGGGTGTCCTGCCCAATCAAGTCCGCGACTGTGGGTGAAGGAGGGCGCTGCAGGGGGCCTCCGCGGCACTCCACGGGCGGCTGGGCGGGTTCCTCCTCCTCCTCCTCCTCCTCCACCTTCTGCTCCTCCTCCTCCTTCTCCTCCTTCTCTCCCTGCTCCTCCTCCTCCTCCTCCTTCTCCTCCTCCTCCTCCACCTCCTCTTCCTCCTCCTCCTCCTCCTCCTCCTCCTCCTCCAAGGGGGGGAGGGGGGGCTAGCGCCTCCCGCGAAGCGTAGGGCGTCACCCTGCGCGGCCTCGGCCGCAGAGGGGGGGCCCGCGCGGCAGACATTCGGTGTCGCCCGCGGGAGATGAGGGCCGCGCCCGGCGGCCTGGCCGGCCGCGGCGACCCGATCGGGTGGGCGCCGTCAAACCGCTCGGAAGGAAGGGAGGAAGGGGGAGATGGAGCGCGGAGGGGTAGAAGGAGGACCGGGGCCAGGTCGGAGTCTGAGAGGTCGCAAAAATAACCGCTCTTCGCGCATCGCGGTCTGGGTCAGAGAGTGAGGGCTCGAAGATAGACGCGCATTGCGGGGCGCGATGCGCAAGGTTAAATGACAACGGAGGAGGACGGGGACGAAAAGGAGGAGGAGGATGAGGAGGAGGAGGAGGAGGAGGAGGGGGAGGAGGACGGGGAGAAGAGAAAAAGAGGAGGCGGAGGAGGAGGATGAGGAGGAGAAGGAGGAGGAGGAGAAAGAAGGAGGAGGAGAAGGAGGAGGACCGAGGAGGACGAGGACGACGACGACGAGGAGGAGGAGGAGGAGAAGGAAGAGGAAGAGGAGGGTAAACGGAGGAGGAGGCGGAAGGAGGAGGAGGAGGAGGAGGAGGAGGAGGAGGAGCGAGGGGAATCTCGGAGAAGGAGGAGGGGAGGAGAGCGAGGGGAGGAGGGAGGGGGGGAGGAGGAGGAGGGAGAAGGAGGAGGAGAAGGAGGATGATGATGATGATGAGGAGGAGGAGGAGGAGAAGGAACTGGGAGAGGAGAAGGAGGAGGAGAAATTAATTAGCAGAGGAGGAGGAGGAGGAGAAACGGAGGCGGAGGAAGATGAGGAAGAGGGAGGATGAAGCATGAGGAGGCATTGAGGAGGAGCGGAGGAGAGAAGCGGGAGAGAACAGGGAGGAGGAGGAGGAGGAGGAGGAGGAGGAGGCAGGAGGCTAGGAGGAGAAGGAGGAGCACGGAGGCACGGAGGAGGAGCGAGGAGTGAGGGAGTGAGGAGGAGAGGAGGACGAGGAGGAGAAGGAGGGGATGAGGAGGGAGGGTCAGGAGGGAGAGAGGAGGAGGAGACGAGGAGGAGGAGGAGGAGGAGGAGGAGGAGGAGGAGGAAGGGGATGAGAAGAGGGAGGAGGCGGAGGAGGAGGAGGAGGAAGAGGAGGAGGAGGAGGGGGAGGAGGAGGAGGCCGAGAAGGAGCAGGACGGGGAGGAGGAGGAGAAGGAGGAGGAGGAGGACCCGGCTTTCCGTGAAGGCTCCGCAGCAGCAAGGCATTTGAGAGCCTCGAAAACAGAACAGAGTGGTAAGCATTTGGGACGCCACCTCTTGGAGGGATTCCCGTTCGAGGATGGCGGCCAGCTTGAAGATTTCTAAAAGCTGCAGCCCGAAACTGGCTAGTCTCCCAGGTGACGGGCCCATTGCAGTGGGCCATCAGCACTGATGGGCGACAGGATGCTGATCCACCGCAGTTGAGACAATAATAGGGCTTCTCGGCGACCGCATGTGGTGGCCCCGAATGAGCTCAAGGCTAGGCTTGGCAACCCCAGGCGGGGGCTCCCATATACTGCTACTAGTACCGGGCCCACGGGGAGCCCTGCCTTGCCCATTAGACACACGCTGGGCCCCCAGGGGGCTGCGTGGGGGCATCGGCCCCGAACGGACCAGCACAGTCGGAGGAGGAGGAGTAGGAGGAGGAGGAGGAGGAGGAAGAGGAGGATCAGGAGGAGGAGGAGGAGGAGGAGGACGACGACGACGAAGAGGTCATGAGGAGGAAAAGGAAGAGAAAGAGAAAAAGGGAGGAGGAGAAGGAGGAGAAGGAGGAAGAGGAGGAGGAGGAGGAGGAGGAGGAGGAGGAGGAGGAGGAGGAGGAGGATGGGGACCAGTGTAAGCCATAAGCCCAAGGCGCACCAATGATGTTGCAATACGGCCTTCCACCAAGTTCCCTCTTCACAGGGCCCATAATGAATTAGCATGTGTCGCCGCGCCGCTAGTTCCAACGCGTGGCATTGCGTCTTGGGGAGAGCACCTCGGCCACTGGGGCAAATTCCGCCTCGGACGCAGGGTTGGCCATGGGTTTGTCGCGGTGCCGGCTTCGTCCCCTCGGGCGCGCCGAGAACAAACGGCGCGGCGACATGTATTTTTTGCGGGACGGGGCCATTAGAAGACAAACGTCTCAGTTTCTTCAATCGTGCCCAAGCACAGTTCGTGGGACCTCAACGCCACGGGCGAATGTGATTGTTTCGTCCTGACAATCCGATACCATACCAGTCCTGGGACTCAACCGCGCGAGTCAGCATGATTCTGATTTGTAGCGCCCTGACAGTCCTACATCGTGCCGAACCACCATTCCTAGGATTTCGACAGTACGAACTTCTGCATTCATTGTAAGCGTTTAAGACGATGCGCGCGGTGCTGGGGCGAGGGCGACATGTTGAAGAGGAGCCGCCGTCAATCTTTGAATCCGTTGCACGATTTTAAGACGAATGCGCGCGGCGCTAAGGCGAGTGCCACATTTGAAAACCACACGTCCTCCGTCCGCGAAATCTTCCACATTCGGACATGCGTGGCGCAAAAACGAGAGCACCATTTTGAGAACCATGCGCTTCTCATCCGCGAAATTGTTACACACTTTTCAGTTTTTCAGACGCACTTGCGCGGCGCTAGGGCGAGAGCATCATCTTGAAAACCACCCGCTTTCCATCCGTGAAACTGCTGCACACTTTTAAGACGAAGGTGCGCGACGTTCATGCGAGAGTCCCGTTTCGAAGATCATCCGCCCCCTGTCCTTGCAATTGCGGCGTGCTTGTAAGACGGACGCAAGCGGCTCCAACGAAAGAGCAGTCGGACGTTGGGGGGTAAGATCGCAGTGGAACGGAGACCCCCATACGGGAAATCGATACGTTTCGTTCGTGTCGTGCGTGCGGGCGAGGCGAAGCTGCGTGGGCGCGCGAGAGGAATGAACCCGCCGCTGCTAGGGCGAAGTCAAGACAAATGTTGCTCCCCCGTCCGTCCGTCCGTCCGTCCGTCCGGCGGTGGCCCTGGCGGTGTCCCGCGGTGTCCCGTGGTGTCCCGTGGTGTCCGCCGCTACGAGGGCAAAGTCAAGACAAATGTTTCGTTCCCGTCCGTCCGTCTGGCGGTGGCTCGCGGTGTCCCGCGGTGTCCCGTGGTGTCCCGTGGTGTCCCGCGGTGTCCGCCGCTGCTAGGGCGAAGTCAAGACACATGATTCTTCCCCACCCGCTCGTCCGTCCGTCCGTCTGGCGGTGGCTCGCGGTGTCCCCCGCGGTGTCCCGTGGTGCCCCAAAAAGTGAGATCGATAGTGATACGACAGGTGTCCCGTCGTGTCCCGTGGTGTCCCGTTGGGTGAGATCGATGGTGAGATCGATAGTGAGATCGATGTGGTGTCCCGAGGTGTCCCGTCGTGTCCCATGGTGTCCCGTAGTATCCTATGGTGTCCCGTTGGGTGAGATCGATAGTGAGATCGATAGTGAGACCGATCGTGAGATCGAGAAGTGTCCCGCAGTGTCCCGTCGTGTCCCGAGGTGTTCCGTTGAGTGAGATCGATAGTGAGGTCGATAGTGAGATCGACAAGTGTCTCGTGGTGTCCCGTGGTGTCCCGTGGTGTCCCGTTGAGTGAGATCGATAGTGATAATGATTCAGTCAGATGTTGGTTACCTTTCTCTCCCCTCCCACCATGACCTCCTTATCACCCGAAGGGTGGTCGTATAGGTATTTTGAAAGGGACCCTCCCTCCATCCGTGAAGTTGTTGCAACTTTTCAGTTTCAGGATCACGAATAGCGAGGTTATATCACGCGAAACGCCCGGGCCGCCCTACGGACACGTCTGTGTGCGCGACAGGGAGGAGTCATCCAGAAAGAAGATGGTTATGGGGGGGAGGAAGGAATAGGAGGAGGTTTGGCCAACGGAGGAATACGGAGAGAGGAACGGCAGGGAGGGGGACAAAAGAGAAGGAGGAGGTTTGGCCCGCGAGGGAGGAGGGGGAGGGGAGGAGGAGGAAGCGAGGAGAGGAGGAGGAGGAGGAGGAGGAGGAGGAGGCGGAGGAGGAGGAGGAGGAAGGGGGAGGAGGAGGAGGAGGAGGAGGAGGGAGGAGGAGGAGGAGGAGGAGGCGGAGGAGGAGGAGGAGGAGGACGACGACGAGGAGGAGAAGGAGGAGGTGGAGGAGGAGGAGGGAGAAGGAGGGAAAAAGGAGGAGGATGAGGAGGCAGCGGAGGAGGATGAGGAGGAGGACAAGGAGGGGCGGCCCGCGTTGTTGTTGTTGGAGGAGGAGGAGGAGGATCGGGCGGGTGCGCCTCCACGGCCTGCCTGAGAAGGAGGAGGATGAGGAGGAGGATCACGGCGTTCCGGCTCTCCATCCAGATCGCGATTGTTCTCAGATGTTCTCTTTCTCCACCTCCTGATTGCAGCGTGCATCGTTTTTTTCTGACCATGTGGACTTTTTTTTTCCTTGGTAGCTTCGCGGCTGCTGCTGTTGCCCCTCGCGTATCATTTTTATCGCGTCTGGCGCTACGACGTTTGTTTGCCTAGGCCGGGGGAACTCACAGAGGAGGAGCAGGGAGGGAGGAGGTTCGGAACACGAGCTTCGATGATCGAGGTCTGTTGCATGTGTCTCGTTGTTGCTGTCCTCGCGGCTGAGTCGGCCTCGAGATTTTGGTCATACCGCACCTCAGGACGGGTTCAAGTGTTATCTTTTGAGGGGGGCAGCAGGAGGAGGGCAGAGACCGTAGACACGCTAACGGGGATGCAGGCAACGGCGATGTAGGTTTCGGCATTGCAGGTGGGGGTGACTTGCGGCCAACCCGAATGTAGGAACGGCTTGTTCGCGCCTTCCTGTCAATTTGTTCTGCGTGAGTTCGGCGTCGCAAAGACCATATTCCCAACACAACATCGCTGTTCACTGACATCGTCGTTAGCGTGACCTTGGAGAGAGGCGCGGAATTCGGATCCGCCATACCTTGGCTGATTTCTCGATCTTGAACTATGTCCGAGTTGCACCTCGCACGGTGCGAACAAGTAGAGCAGACATTTCTGCCCCAGTGGGTCCGGCGATTGCCGCAGAAAAACATGGCGGAAGCAGTGACAGCAAGCACTTCTGAGGAGCCCGCAACGCACGGGCGGGACATCCCCGCCTTGCTTCCGAGATCGCCCCAACGTGCGGCGGATCCGGAGTCGGGGCAGGGCTCTCGGCAGACGCTGCGATGGGAAGGGCAGCCCCGCCATCGCCGCTGCCTCGCTGACCCCAGACCCCCGACGTCATGATTCTTCATGACGTCGACCTCCAGAGGTCTCGATCCATTCCCCTGGACCAGTTTGCCATCCCGAGTCGTTTTTTGACGGTCCCGAGGCCCGGGTTGGGTCCTCTGGGGGCCGAAAAGCGAAAAACCTCCCGCCGTGATTCATTGGCTTACGCCACACCGCCGACCCCTAGGGGCGGCAGCAATCGTCCCCCGCGCGGCCTGTCCGGACAGCCTGTGAGGCCCCTCTAGACACGTTTTGGAGCCTTCTTGCGACCGTCCTGCCGTTCCCCAGGGCCGTTGCTATGGTTTCTGGGGCATTCGTGGGGCGCCCGGAGGCCGTCGTGGAGCCTTTTGGAGAGTTTCTTGGGGTGCCAGAGGTCGATCTTGGAGGTTTACTGGGCCGTTATGGGCCTCGTGGAAGCCCAAAAAGCGAATATGCTGAAAATGTATCTTTCCCCGAGGGAATGGGACGGTTTCTGCTTCTGGAGGCATGCTTGGAGCGCCTCGTGGTCACGTATGCAAGCGTCTTGGACGCCCACAGGGCTGTCTGGAGGCAATCGTGGGCGGTTTGGACCCGCGTGGGCCGTCCGGACAGCCTTGGGAGCCTTCTTGGCCCGTTTTGGAGCCCTCTTGGGACCGTCCAGCGGCTTTCCTGGGCCGTTGCTATGGTTTCTGGGGCCTTCGTGGATCGTGTGGAAGCCGTCTTGGAGCCTTCTTGTGAGCCTCTTCGGGTGACAGGGGTCGATCTTGGAGGTTTATTGGGCCGTTGTGGGCCTCGTGAAAGCCCAAGACGCGAATGTGCTGAAAATGTACGTTTTACCAAAGGAATGGGACGGTTTTTGCTTGTGGAGGCCTTCTTGGAGCGCCTCGTGGTCGCGTTTTCAAACGTCTAGTTTTGGAGCCCTTTTGTGACCGCCCTGCGGCTTTTCTTAGCCGTTGCTATGGTTTCTGGGGCCTTCGTGGGGCGCCCGGAGGCCGTCTTGGAGCCTTTTTGGGAGCCTCTTGGGCTGGCGAGGGTCGATCTTGGAGGCTTCTTGGGCCGCTTTGCGCCGCTTGGAAGCCGAATGGGCGAATGTAGTGAAAACGTACGCTTCCCCCAGGGAATGGGACGATTTTTGCTTCTGGAGGGCCTCTTTGGGACGCCTCGTAATCTTGTTTCAAATGTCTTGGGGACTTATGGAGCCGTGTGGAGGCAATCTTCGGCGTTTTGTGGCGATCTTTCGTCGATTCGTAGCTCTCTCTTGGACCGTTCCGGGAACCTTTGGAACCTTTTTGGCTCGTTTTGGGGCTTCCTGAGGCTCCAAGTGTGCGGATGACGCATTTGCCCCCCGCTCCCCCCCCCCTCCAAACCGACCGTACCAGGTCCCCGGGGGAGGGGTTTGGGGAGGGGGAAGCATTTCACACGCCGTGACCCCAGGGGGTCGGCGGATGACGGGAAGCGCCTCCGGCGTGTACCGTTGGTTCAGGGGCTTAATTTTTTCTAACTAAGGGGTACCGATCGCATCCCGCACCTCGCTGGCGGATTCTGGAAAATTCCGGAAAAATTGTCATTCCGCTCAAAAAATCTGACTGAAACCGAGAGGAGCACGGCAGACCAAGACGAGGAGCACGGCAGACCAGGCACCAAGAGCGCCCTCAAGACGACGGAAAGGATGACCAAGACGAGGAGCACGGCAGACCAAGACGAGGAGCACGGCAGACTATGCCCTAAGAATGCCCTCAAGACGGCCGAACAATCATCAAACAAACAATGAGTCTAACGTCGTCTTGGAATCGTTTTTGAGGGCATCAGTACGGCCCCCCAAAAACAAAATCGGCCCAAAGATGACCCGCAGAGTGCCCTCAATACGGCCGACCATGACGATTTCGCTGGGGACGTGTTCAATAAATTAAGAGTGTATCAGCACCGTCTGCTGCAACAACGCTGTGATGGTCTGCCGTTCTCCTGTGGTCAGCTGTGCTGCTCTGCCGTGCTCCTGCGGTCTGCCGTTCTGGTCTGCCGTTCTGGTCTGCCGTGCTCCTGTGGTCTGCCTTCCTGGTCTGCCGTGCTGCTGACGTCTGTCGTGTTGCTGCGCTGTGCCGTGTAAGCTGATAAACCGGTCAGACCGATGAAGAAAACGAGAGTCGGGTTACAACGGCTATGCAGATTTAAATTGCTAGTCCAAAGGCTCTCCAGAGGACCCCAACATCTCCCAAGCACACCCCGAGAAGTCCATCATCATCATCATCCTCATCATCATCATCATCATCATCATTATCATCATCATCATCACCATCATCATCACCATACTCATACTCATACTCATCATCATCATCCTCCTCCTCCTCATCATCATCATTATCATCATCGTACGCATCACCATCACCATCAGCAGCAACATGATCATCACCAACAACAGCAGCGTCAATGACATGATCTGGTCTGCTATGTTCCTATGGGCTGCCGTGCTGGTCTGCATGCTGGTCTGCCGTGCCGGACTGCCGTGCTCGTCTGCCGTGTCGGTGTGTTGTGCTGGTCTGCCGTGCGGGTCTGCTGTTCTGGTCTGCCGTGCTGAAGCGGAAGCTTTGGGGGCTTAAAGCCAGAGAAAGAGAGAGACATAGAGAGATAGAGAGGGAGAGAGATTCTCTAACTAAGGGGTACGGGCTCCATCCCGAAACTCGTTGGCGGTTCTCTAACTAAGGGGTACGGGCTCCATCCCGAAACTCGTTGGCGGATGACGGGAAGCGTCTTCGAGGTACGACAAGCAAGCGGGACGTTCTGGCTGAATCCTTGAGTAAATATATCTTTTCTTTAACTATAAGGGTTGCCGCGCTGCACGGGATTTTTCGTTAACGGATTCCCCAAAATGGTCTGGCGTGCTCCTGTATGGTCTGCCGTGCTCTTGTGTGGTTTGCCGTGCTCCTGTGTGGTCTGCCGTGCTCCCGTGGGGTCTGCCGTGTCCTGCGTGGTCTGCCGTGCTCCTGTGTGGTCTGCCGTGTTCCGGAAAATTGGCCGTTTCGCTCGGGACGTCCTCAAAAAATCGGCTCCGGAGGGGACTCCGAAGCAGCATTATCTTGGAATCGCTCCCGGAGGGCCTCCAAACGGCCCAAGAAAGCCCCCGAAGGCCCCCCCAGAGGACCCCCAGAGCGCCCCAAGAGACCCCCAAGAGGCCCCCAAGGGGCGGCCAGAGGCCCGCCAGAGCGCCCAAAACGCCCCAAGAGACCCCCAAGAAGCCCCCCAGGGGCTCCAAAGAGGCGGCCAGAAGTCCCCAGAACGCGCGAAAAGGCTCCAGGAGTTCCCTGAGAGCTTCATATCGCCCCATAGAGCCCCCGAAGGCCCCCCCCGGGACTCCCCCAAGAGGCCCCCGAGAGGCCAGAGGCTACGACAGCCCCAAGAGCGTCCAAGATACCTCCAAGACGGCGCCGAAGCCAGGAAACGCAACAGGGATGTTCACTGACGTTCTCGCCAATACGGTCTCTGACGCACGTGGTGGATAAAAAACTGCGCTTCCCGTTCTTGTCCGGTCAGGTTCCGGAAAATTGCGGAAAAATTGTCACTCCGCTCAAAAAATCTGACCAAGACGCGCCCAAGACGGCCACCAGGGCTCCAAGACGGCCCAAGAGCGCTCCAAGACCGCCCTAGAGCGTTCCAAGATGCCCTAAGATGGCTTCCAGACGGTCCACGAGAGCTCCAAGACGGCCCAGGAGGCCCTCAAGAGGCCTCCAAGACGCCTCAAGAGGCTTCGAAGAGGCCTCACAAGAGCGCCAAAGAGGCACAAATCTATGAGTTTTGAATAGTTTTTGAAGGTTTTTGGGGTTCTCGCCTTTTCCGTTTCCCGACGCTCCAAGACGGCCCAAGAGGCCCCCAAGATCGCCCCAAGACGGCCCAAGAGGCCCCCAAGATCGCCCCAAGACGGCCCAAGAGGCCCCCACGACGGCCCCAAGAAGGCACCAGAAGGCCCCAAGGCGGCCCCAAGACGGCCCCAAGAGGCTTCGCGGCGGCCCAAGAGGCCGTCAATATGGCTCCTAGAGGGGGCCCAGACGAGGTACACGAACGGACTTATCGGGTCCTCGGCCCCATGTGCCCCCCCCGGAGGGTCCAGGAGGCCCCCGAGAGCCCCCCAAGACGCTCCAAGAGGCCCCCAAGAGGCCCCAAAAAGGCCCCCAAGAGGCCCCCAAGACGGCCCCCAAAAACGGCCCCCAAAAGGCTGCATAATTGCTTGTAAGAAGCCTACGACAGACCGACCACGACATCCCAAGGCTCCATTACGAACGATGACGTGGGCAGCTTCGAACGCCAGAACTCCCAGTACGAACGCTGGCGTCCAGAGCTTTGACGACAAACACTGCTATGAGCACAAACGGCGCTTCCCGTTCTTGTGCGGTCAGGTCTTTTCCATTGCCCGAGGGAGTCTGGGACGGTGCCCCCCGGCAGGCCTGATGGCCACGTGGAACCGCACCTACCCGCCGCTGCAGGTGCGGGGGGCCGGCCTGCTGAGAGAAGGGCAGGGAGCGAGGCGTAGAGGCCTGCCAGGGGGGGGGGGCACGCTGCAGGCAGGAGCCCAGGCGGCAGAGGTCTGCAGGAGGAGGAGGAGGAGGAGGAGGAGGAGGAGGAGGAGGAGGAGGAGGAAGGAGGGACGAGGGCGAGGGAGGAGAGATGAGGAGGAGAAATTGAGGAGGAGGAGGGAGGAGGAGAGAGGAGGAGGCGGAGGAGGAGGAGGAAGGAGGATGACAGGAGACCCACTGGGGGAGGCCTTAGGAGGAGGAGGAGGAGGAGGGGGAGAGGAATGGGGAGGAGCAAGAGGGGATGGGGTAGCAGGAGGAGGAGGAGGAACAGAAGAAGAAGGAGCAGGGGAGGGGAAGTGCGGAGGAGTACCCAGGTGCGGCTGCAGGACGAGATCATCGGCGTCAACGGGCGCGTCGGCGACTCCGCGGCCATGCTCGAGGACTCCGCGGGTCTCTTGAGGCGGCCAGAGGCACTTGGCACCCCTGGCCGCCTCGGTGCTGCGAGACCCCCGATGGTTCCGATTTGAGGAGGGGGACCAGTACCCCTGGTCGATGTATTTTTTTTCGGCCGCGGCGTGCTCTGGTTAATCTCGGCCTCTGGCGGCCGTTTCTGGGCCCGTGGGCCATCAGCAAGTGGTCCGGGACGCAAGCGATGCCTCAGGGAAAGGGTCGAAATAAGTTTGGGCACGCGGATTGTAAACGTCCCCTCGTGGGATGGGAGGAAGGAGGGGTCGGATGGGCGGTTCGTTGGGCTCCCAGGCCCAGGCACTTGCGGACGCCTCAGGGGATTTCCAGGAAGTCCCACGGGGGCCCCTGCAGACCCCTCCGTAGCAGCCTGCACCAAAGAAGAGAAACTCCGCGGCAGACTATGGGGAGGGCGGGGGCAGGAGGAGAAGGAGGAGCGTGGGGAAGAGGGGTTAACAGGAGACCGGGCAAAAGAAGGAGCAGGGGAAAAAGACTGGAGGGGGGGGGCAAACTAGATAGGAGCAAATCAACTTGTTGAGGGGGAGGCGGGAAGGAAGTGGAGGGAGGCAGCGAAGGCAAATGACGGTTAGGGGATATCATTGTATGTGAGAAGTGAGGGCAGAGAAGGGGAGGAGCGGCAGCAGAAGGGGGGGGGGCACAAAACACGAGGAGGAAAGCGGAGCGCACGGGTGGTGCAACTGCGAGGTCGTATTCCTCCTCCTCTCCTGTCTGTCCTCCATCCTCATCACTGCACGTCCCTCCTCCTGTTACCTCCTCCTCTCTCCTCACTACCCTCCTACCCTTCCTCCATTCCTCCCTCCTCCCTCCGCACGCGAAAAGCCGCAAACCCCCTGCTTCCTCCTCCTACCTCCTGCATCATCCGTCACTTCCTAAAGCCTCCTCCCATACACCTATCCCCGGGCCCCTCCTCTCAATCCCTCCTCCTCACTCAACTTCCACTCCTCCTCCTCCTCCTCCTCCCTCGTCCCTCCTCCGTACTCCTGTCCGTCGCTGCTGTCGGTCTCGCGTGCTCGCTGCTCTTCCCACATGTGCAGCTGATATTCGAAGGAGGAAAAAGCCGTGCAGTGGAGACCCACGCCAAGAAACACCCTGCGTGCCTCCAGGGTGCCCTGGGTTTCTTAGGTTTCGATGGTTTTGCTATGGAAAGTGTGGACGCTTCCGCACCAAAAGTTTCAATGGACGTCCTGGGGTCTCAGGGTTGGGTTTATTGTGGAAGGTTTCTTGTGGTCGGGCCCATACTGTGAACATAAAACTTGTTGCGCTCCGCGCGGATTTATTGGATCCGCGCTGGCCCCCCCCCCCCCCGGCGGCGCCTCCGGCGCCGCCCCTGGCGCGCTCCGCGCGCCAGGGAAAGGGGTCCAGCGCAGATCCAAGAAATCTGCGCGGAGCGCCCAAAGTTTCTGTTTATGCTGTTGTTTCTTCTTCTAGAGATGTCGCCTCAGAGGAGGCTCATGTGGTGTTGCCGTGGAGGCCACAAGTCCTGAGGGGAACGGGTCCTCGTCCTGGGTTTCGGGGCTATCCTTAGAAGCTTGCGACAGCGTGCGCCCTGCAGTGCGCAGCTGCTCTGGCAGCGTTTGCGTCGGTGCGCGAGCCGAAGCTATCGAACCACCAGCGCTGGCTCATCGAGGTGGGATTTTGAATCCGCGGCGGGGACCTCGAGGGGTCCCCGAGGTCCCAGCCGCGACTACCTTGCGGTGCTTCAGAGGTCATACGCAGGGTCGCGAGGACGATTGCGTTTCGCGGCCTGAGCCAGAGGGGTGTCCTCCTCCAAGGGGGTCGCGCGGGATCGCAAGATAATCGTGATTCGCTCGGCGCGAAGCTCGAAGGTAGGTGAGCTAATGATGCCTGCGGTTCTGTGCCCACCGACCCTTGACCGACTCGACGGAATGCTGGGCGCAATCGGGACCCCGTTTTGGCATCGCCACCGGAAGACGACGTTTCACTTCCGCAAGCGCGCGGCGTCGGCATCGGCATCAGCCAGAAGTGTTGGGCAGCGTGCCGCGGACAACGCCCCTTGCAGGTGTATGTTGAGGCTATCGGGGGGCCGGCTACGGGATTCCGTGCTTCACTCGCGCGCGCGCACACGCGGGAGAGAGAGAGAGAGAAAGGTTTACGTATACGACCACCCTTCGGGTGATAAGGAGGTTGTGGGGGGGGGGGAGAGGGGGGGGAACCAACATCTGACTCAATCGATCTCACTATCGATCTCACTCCACGGGACACCACGGGACATTTGTCGATCTCGCTATTGATCTCACTATCGATCTCACTCAACGGGACACCACGGGACACCACGGGACACCGCGGGACACCTCTCGATCTCATTATCGGTCTCACTATCGATCTCAGTATCGATCTCACTCAGCGGGACACAATAGGACACCACTGGACACCTCGGGACACCACGTCGATCTCACTATCGATCTCACGATCGATCTCACCATCGATCTCACTCAACGGAACACCTCGGGACACCTGTCGATCTCACTATCGATCTCACTATCGATCTTACTCAGCGGGACACCACGGGACACCTCGAGGCACTACATCGATCTCATTATCGATCTCACTACCGATATCACTCAACGGGTTACCACGGGACACCACGGGACACCTGTCGATCTCACGATCGATCTCACCATCGATCTCACTCAACGGGACACCTCGGGACACCTGTCGATCTCACTATCGATCTCACTATCGATCTTACTCAGCGGGACACCACGGGACACCTCGGGACACCACATTTATCTCACTACCGATCTCACTCAACGGGTTACCACGGGACACCACGGGACACCACGGGACACCTCTCGATCTCACGATCGAT
>CAUYUJ010022531.1:100000-122305 GCA_963575745.1 Prorocentrum cordatum
GACACGGGTTCCGAGGGAAACGGGCCTTGAGGTTTCTCGCTGCTTTCGGCCTCCCGTGGCCCTACACGTTCCCCGGGACCGTCAAAAAGCGAACAGGATGAAGATCTGGTCCTGGGGGAGGCCCCGGGGGTCCAAGGCGGGCCCCTGGGCACAGACCCCCTCGCGTCGTGAATCATCGGGGCGGGAGGTTTCGACTCTGTTCAGCCTCTGGGGCCTTCGCTGGGCCTCGGACCGTCAGAAACGGCTCAGGATGAATGGCTGGTCTCTCGGGATGTGTCGTGGGGGCGTCATGACAGGATATGAGTCAGAGGAGACGGCCCGACATCCGGACCTTCGATTTGCTGACCCCTTCTAAGCGAGGAGGAGGAGGAGGAGGAGGAGGAGGAGGAGGAGGAGGAGGAGGAGGAGGAGGAGGAGGAGGAGGAGGAGGAGGGGGAAGGGGGAGGCAGAGGAGGGGGAGGGGGAAAAAAAGGATGAGTGGGGACGGAGGGGGAGGTGGATAGGGACAGGAGGGGGAGGGGGAGGGAGAGGGGGGGGGAAAAGGAGGAGGATGAGGAGGAGGCTCGGAGGAGGAGGAGGAATGAACAAGGAGGAGGAGGAGGAGGAGGAGGAGGAGGAGGAGGAGCAGGAGGAGGCGTGGAGACGATGTCAATCCGAAGATTGCTCGGCGCTGCGGCCGCGACGCCGCCGCCAGGAAAGCCGTCCAATCCTGTCAGCAGCAGGTGGGCAGGGGGCCCCACCACCACGGGGCCCAAAGGGGCCGAAAACCAGGAAGCCAGGGATGGGAGGCCCGAACCCAGGACGGCCCTCAGGACAAACCCGGGACCCCCGCTGACAGGAGAAGACCCCCCCCCCTCGCGACCGCCTCAGGCGCCCTGCAGCTTGCCGACCAACTGCTCCAGGATGGTGCCGTCCAGCTGGCCCGCCTCATGGAGCTTCTCCCACTGGCGCAGCTGGTCCAGCAGCTCCTTCTTCTCCGCAGCCAGCGCTGTGTCGAAGCCCTTGTTCAGCGTATCGACTGTGAAGCCCTCAGCCTCGTCATTCTCGTCGTGCCGCTGCACGTCCACAGTGCACTCCTGGCACACGGCCGAGAGTACGATCAGGTCCTGCTCCTCCCCGTCCAGGTGCTGGCGCACGATGGCATCGTGCAGCGGCTTCAGCTCTGGCTCGAGCTGGAACTCCTTCGACTCACCCTTCATCGAGATGACCTTGGCCTTGAGGTTCTCCATCTCGATGTCGATGAGCTAGTAGTCGTCGTAGCGCGTGTGAGGGCAGTCCACGTCGAGCGACAGCCTCAGCTTGTCCTCGAAGTCCCTGCCAGTGAACATGTCCTGCCCTGCGATGTTGGCCTTCTTATTTGTGCGGTCCATCCGCCTGATCTTGATGGGCATCCCATGCAGCATCATGTCGCCCGCATCAAGGTTCTTCATTTTCGTCTTAAAGAACTGCTCGCCTCCGAAGTCGACGAGTTCGCCCTCCAAGGTGCCGTCGACGGTGTCGATGATCTTGCGCTCCTCGCTGGGCTTCAGAGCATCGCCATTGCTGCCGCCGACAGCTGGGTCTCCTGGGCCCTCGCATGGCCCTGACTTCTCCCCAGGATTCGGCCTGGGGCCCTTCTTCCCACAACCCAAGAACTCGCCCCCGGCGCGCTGCAGGAACTTGCTGGGAGGACGTGCCTGGTGATCCGCACTGGAGAAAAACTTCAGCTGGTCGCTCTCAGCCTTTTCCAGCGGTTTTTCTTCGCCTTCAGCACGTCCTGGTTCTGCGGGGCCGTCGCCTTCCCATTGGCGCCCTTGCCCAGCAGATCCCAGGCCCCTTCCTTGCTGGAGTCGGGGCCGGGAGCCCGTCTGCGCTGGGCGAACGCCTTCTCCGCCTCCGACTGGTGCAAGCTCTGGCCGTGGTAGCGGGGCTTCAGCAGCGTCAGGAAGATGCCCAGCCCGTGGTTCGCCTCCCAGCGAGTCTCTCCCCAGGCACCGCTCGCCGTCCTCCGGCACCTTGGGGGTGAGGTAGGCCTCATTGCGCAGGGCGGCAGCCTCGCCTTCCAGGTCGGAGCCAGCGGCTTCGTGCTCGGCATGCGCTTGGCCGCCGCCGCGGTCTCCTGGATCTTGGGCTCCTGGTACTTCTTGTCCTTCAGCAGGTTCAGCCCCTGCAGGCGCCACGCCGCCTTTCCCCCGTGCTTCTTCTCGGGAGCGTCCCATCCAGCCCGTAGCCCAGCTTCGTCATGGATGCAGAGCTCCACGTGCTGGGCCCCGAGCACACCGACCAGCCGCTTGACGACATCCTCGGGGTTGTCCAGACTGGCGAGCCCGTAGCCGGGGTGTGCAGCAACCCGCATGCACCGCCCTGACCGGTTCGGCGCGGTTGCGCCGCCTCGAATAGCGCCGCGCCAAGCGAGAGTTGCCTCAGAATCGCGCGCGCGAGCGCCCCGCTGGGCGCGCGAGGGGAGCGCAGGCGGCTCTCGCCGAAACGGCTGCAGGAGCAGGAGGAGGAGGAGGAGGAGGAGGAGGAGGATGAATGACGGAGGAGGAGGAATCGGAATCGGAATCGGAACAATCGCGAAGCGATATCAATACTACCTCGAACACTGAACTCGACGGCGCGCACGACGATGAAGTAGGTCACCGCGACCGCGACCATCCAGCACAGCTACCTTTCTTCACTGCTGCTTGCAACCTTCGCCAGGCGGGGCGGCAGGAGGAACAGGCGTCGGCGCTGCTCTAGCAACTGCAACCGTTTGTTCCCCGAGAGAACGGAACAATGAGGCGATGTCAGTGCCCTGGGAAACAACATCAACGGCAGGCCGTGCAACACGATGTAGCCCACGAGGGTTCCGTAGAGCATCCGCGTCGCGCAAAAGCCTCTCCCGCTCAGCAGCCCAGCCGCCCTCGGCGCCCGCACCCGCCGCCTGCGGTCGGCCAGCCGCCTGGGCAGTCACCCCCCGCAAGGGCCCTCCAGCCGAATCGCTGCTGCCACGCGCCCCGAAGTCTGCAGCCTCCTCGACGACGTCCACGACGTTCGGCGGCGTCCGCAAAGTGGCGGCGTCACGAGTAAGGCGCGCACGATCCTCCTCCCAGCGTCGGGCACGGACTCCCTGCAGGAATGGGCGCCTTGAGGGCCCGACCAGCGTCCAGCTCTGGATCTGGGCCTCCACCTCGGAAATGTGCGTCTCGACCGACAAAGGACACGATATATCTCCAGCTCCGTTGGCTGCCACCTTCTGGGAAGAACCGTTGGGCAATGAAGCAGCCGCAGAATCACCCCCCACATCTCCAGGCTCCTCCTCAGCAGCGGCGTCCGCGACGGTCGCAGCAAGCGGCTGCCCGCACAGGGGCGCCGATGAGAAAACAACCGAACCGCACCAGCATCGCAAGCCCTCAAAGTGCGTCTCGACGGGCCCCCAGACGCCGTGGCAGTCGACCGGCTCGACCTTCTCGGAATGGGGCACGAACTGCGGAGCGTCCACATTCCACTCGAGCCGAACGTGCGCGTCGACATCCACCGAAGGCCCGTTGCGGAGCGGCTCGTGCCGAGCTCTATCACCAGCAACCTTGATTTCCCGTGCACGTACAAAGCAGTCAGGAGGCACGCCCGCAAGGCCCGCAACCTCGCGCAAAGCATCACCCAGACGATGACGGTGCCCTCCGAGGTGCGAATCGGTCTGGCGATGAAGCAGCAACGCCCTGCCGAGTGCTGCAAGGCGAGCGGCCAGCTCCACGGCGTCGCCCTCTACAACCTGCAGCTCTTCCAGGGCGTAGCTGACTGCCTCGTCGATGACTCCTTGGACACGCCGCTCAGCGCGTTCCTTGCGGAGCCTCCGCGCCAGATTGCGGGCTGACTTGCGAGCCCAAACTTTCCCTTGTCCACCAGGCACTTGCTCGGGTGTAACACCCCGCAGGCCTCCCGTCGCCATCCCAAGCTCCTCAGCAGCGCTCCGCCTGCGGCCCGGACCGGAGGGACATGCCTTGGAGGAGGAGGAGGAGGAGGAGGAGGAGGAGGAGGAGGAGGAGGAGGAGCAGGAGGAGGAGGAGGCGGAGGAGGAGGAGGAGGAATGAAGCGGGAGGGGAAGGAGGAGGAGGAGGAGGAGGAGGAGGAGGAGGAGCAGAAGGAGGAGGAGGAGGAGGAGGATGGGGAGGAGGAGGAGCAGACTGAGAGGAGGAGGAGGAGGTGGAGGAGGGCTGGCAGGAGGAAAAAAGGTGGAGGAAGAGGAGGAAGGATTGTGGAGGAAGAAGAGGAATGACGAAGGAGGGAGAGGATGGCGCAATGGCGTTCTCATGAGGCCAGGCTTTCAGATGGGGTATAGTTCGTTCAGGCTTGGCGACCAGGACCTGGGTTTGGTGAGTTCTTCAGCGTTCGAGGAAGGGGAGGAGGGAAAACAATAATAGGAGGGGAACGGGGGGGGGACGAGGAGGGTGGCAGCAGCAGGAGGAGGAGGAGGAGCCCGTGCGGACGCCGCGGGCGGAACGCCCCAAGGCTCGCTTAAGGAAAAACATCTGGCGTTCCAATCTTTGGATGCGTGGGCCCTGGAACATCTCGATCCCTTCCCCATCGGGGGCCTTGGGACGGGGGCCTACGCAAACGGGGGTCAGCCAGGGCTCCAGATCTTGCAGGATCCTGCAGAGCCAGGGGTGCACTGACCCGGGCATGGTGCAGGATCCTGCAGAATCTTGCAGGATTTTGAGAAGCTTGACTGGCCCAGGTTTGCATTGACTCGGGCCAGTAGAGGCCCGACCCCAGGTCCAGCTTCTCATCCCGAGAAGTCTTGACGGAGGCCAGACATGATGACAAGCCGGCCGCCTCGATTTGTTCTGGGCGCCGCATGCTTGGGGAGGGAAGACGAGAGGGATCGAGGTCCGAAGATCCAGGTTCGAGATAGCTCTTGTGTACTACATGTGTTCTGCTTCCTGTCTCCGTCTGGAGGCCCATTTCGTGCTCTGGGGCCGTATAAAGCGGTTTCGGAGTGAAAACGCTGCCAGGATGAGGTCCAGGGCAGGTTTGAACGGTTTCCAATTTTTTCTCCCAAGGACGGCCTCCTGGGGCCTTTTTCGGAAGCCAGGACCATAAAACGTGGATGTGGACTGATTCTCCCTGGTGAAATTGTAGAAATTATGGGACCGTGGATTGACATAAACACATCGTCGGATGTCTAGGGAGCCCAGGGCATGTGAAGCAACCGTATTCGTGGAGCTCGGTGTCTGCGTCGGTTTGTCGGTCTCTCTTGCTGGGGCTCGCTACGACATCTTCCCCCCTCTTTCCTACCCACTGCTTCTTCCCTAAGTAATCGGGCCTCCCTTTTTCATTCTCCCCTCCCAATCCTTCCCCATCCTCCTCCTCTTGCCTTCGCCCATGCATCTCGAGCTGGCCGTATGGGGGAGCCTCATTGTGCTCGAGACATCTCCGATCGTCGCTGGTACCGTTATCGTGGCCATTGGCCTCTGGGCGAGGCGTGAGGACGGCACAACGCGTACACTCAAGCCTGATCGATCGACCCTTTGTCTTGGATCTTGGCCTTCACAGCCATCTTCGACATCGCTCTGCTCTGAACGGTCCTCCCAGCCACCAAAACATGCTGTCAGGCAAAGCAGATGAGAATGGTGCCGCAGAAAGGGCGAGCTTGCAAGCACGATTGAGCCACACAATGATGCACCGACTAATGCGTGTGAGGAGTCGGTTGGAAGAGACCGGTGGGAAGATGAAAGGGTGGGATGCAGTCGGATATTTTGGCATGGTTTGCGTCGCCTGTCCTGTCCATCACGCCTTGGCGCGACACGCTATCCATGTCCCAGTCCCCAACCGTCAACGCCGTGAGCCTTTCCCGACCTCCAACCATGCGGAGCGGAGCGACACGCTGTCCACTCGCATGGCGTGGCGTGTCGCCAGGGCCGCCACCGCGACACGCTAAGCAAAAGTTTCTTACAGCACATGAAGAGTTCGAGTGACGATATTTGGAGGAAGTGAACGTGCGATGTCTATTGTTGTCCTGACGTGCCCAGGTCGGCCCACTCCGCTACGCCGGCAGCTGGATGAGGCCACTAGCTTCTGGATGATATTTTCCCATCCGGGTGAGATCGCTCGCTCGTGAGTTTTCTTTTGCAGGATGCCAAATCGTGCCGCCCATGTCCCAAACCAGCAAACCCTCCTCGGACAAGAAGAATGCCTGTCCCAGGGGCTCGAAAGAAGTTCCGCTGAACCTAGACAAGGCGCAAGCTGGGGCCCTACCAAGGATGCCCTCAGTTCGGTTGGTTCGGCTATGCCGCAGTCGATTGCATTCGGTTGGTTCGGTTCGTTCGGTTGATGTGTGGTTGGTGCGTCCCTGCATCCTTCTAGGCTGCTTGCGGCCTGTCGGTTTCGGGCGGTTTCGGCTTCGCTGTCGGTCCTGTCGGGTTTCGGGTGTGCTGTCGCCGAGGACGGCCTTGCATGCTGGCACCAATCTTGGCCTCCAGGTGCGAACCTGATTTAAATGTGTAGTGGAACGTCTTATTGTAGAAGTCGCGCCAGGTTGAAGACGTCCGTGCTTCGATGTGCATCGGCTGTCCTACATGCTGATACTACGTGTGCGGATTCCTGCTAGTGCCGCTGGAATGCTCTCGCGAGTTCGTGTGTCTCTGGGTTTTCGCTCGTGTCGGCGCTCGGGAGTAGTTTGAACTTGTAGGATGTCAATTGACCAAGCCAAAGGGTACGCGACTGCTCGTTTTACATGAAATTCTTATTGGTGGTCGACTATGGAGGCCAAGGTTGGGCTGCCGGCAAAACACTTGCACATTATTTGTGCACGCCGCAATCCGAAGCCAATGTCAATTCGATGGTTAACCTTATGCCGTCTTGATGCCCCAAGGAAGGCCCCGACCACCACAAGACGTATTTGATGAGCGGTTTCGGCTCCGATCTGGCTGGATATTAATCAGTCCTCATGCCCAGAAGTCTACAAGAAACTGGTGTCGTCGGGCCCTGAAGTCGACAACGCATCCAGTTGGCGACCGCATGAGGCGTTCCAGAAAGGGCCTCGCCTTCGAGGAACGAAAGAGCTGCCATCGCTTCCTCGGCGGAAGGCGGCGGAAGGTCGGCGCAAGGCGGCGGAAGTACAGCGAGGCCGCTTCCGCCGGCGGAAGGCCCGCGGAAGCTGGCAAGAGTAAGGATCGGTCTCCCAAGATATGACAAGCTTTTATGGTTCTGGGCTCTTGGAACTCGCCACATGGAAGAGGAGGATCGACGAGGAGGAGGAGGAGGAGGATGAGGATCGAGGAGGAGGAGGAGGAGGAGGAGGAGGAGGATCGAGGAGGAGGAGGAGGAGGATCGAGGAGGAGAGGAGGATCGAGGAGGAGGAGGAGGAGGAGGAGGAGGAGGATCGAGGAGGAGAATGGACACACGTCTGTCGGCGGGTGCCCTGGTGCGCGAGACCGCCCTCCCCGCGTGGCTGCGATGCCTCCGTGCTCGCCGCCTCGGGCCTCAGCTCGGAGCGGAGCGCCCACGGCGGCCGACAGCGACGTCAGGCGCCAGGCGTGCGCCACGGCATGGCTCCACTCCGGCGTGGGCCCCGGGTGGCCTCCGAAGGCTCCGCTGGCAACCCTCGTGATTCCGTCTTCGGCGTCGACGAGCGTCGATTCATCATTATCATCATCATCATCATCATCATCATCATCATCATCATCATCATCATCATCATCATCATCATCATCATCAAGAGCCATACGCCCTAGGGCGCGTCGGCGGCAAATGCGGCACTCAGGCGTGCATGAAATTGATCTGCGTCTTGTAATAGATGAACTCCTCTGTCATCACAGACACGTACGGCGTGCGGATACAACTGCTTTGCCCATTCCAGCCATTGTCGACGAGCGTCGATTAGCGTCTAGAGTCGATGACATAGCGCCGATTGAGCGTCGGCCAGCGCCGATTACTCTGTGTCCGTCAATAGGTGTCTGGGGGTACAGTGCGGGGAGGGTGCCTGTAGTACGGGGCAGGGGCACCTGTAGTCCTGGGGGGGGGACTACTGTGGGGCACCTGTAGTCCGGGGGAAGGGGATACCAGTAGTCTGGGAGAGGTACCTGCAGTTTAGGGGGGAACGCATGTTTACGCGTCAACTCACGCGTGGATGTAGTCCTGTGGGAGTACTCCTGTAGTCCGGGGGGGGTACCTAGTCCAGGGGGAGGTACCAGTAGTCCGGGGGGTGGGGTACTTGTAGTCCAGGGGAGGGGGACCTGTAGTTCGAAGGGAAGGTACTTGTAGTCCGGGCGGTACCTCTAGCCTGGCGGCCCAGAAGTATTGATGGACACAGAGTAGCGTCGATTTAGGGTCGATTTGGCGTCGATTCGTGTCGATGCGCAAGAGCCGACAAGATGGTACGGGAGGCTCCCATGAGTCGTCCCTGAAATTGGGGCCCCAAAGAAGGCACCCAAGGGCCCGAACGTATAGCCTTCTGCTGCGTTCCCCAAGAGAAGGCCTCACCGCTGGCGCGTCTCGTCCTCGGCGGAGGGCGGCGGAGGTGGAACGGCGGAGGGTCTGCCTGCAGAGGGCGGCGTGTAAGTAAGAGAGAGACGTCAACAGTTGGGATGTGGGGTTCCTGGAACCCAGAGATCCAACGCATTGAAAAGATCATGGCGGATGTTTTTTTTTTTTTTTTTTTTTTTGCAATTTTCGGTCTCTAGGGGCCCTTACCGGGCCTCGGGACCGTCAAAAAAACGACTCTGGATGAAAATCCAGTGCTGGGGAAGGTGTCGAGACTTCCAGGGACCCAGCATTGGGAATCGGCCAGATGGGTTCGGGATCGGCCAACGGGGGTTCATCAACGCTGGCCGCAGCGACCGCCGCGCCGAATTGCCACCCACCTCGCGTCCACGCCACCGGGCTCAAGATGCCCCCAGATCGGGTCGCCAGATGACTTCCGCTTGCCCTGCCTTGACTTCGCCTTTGCCCTCGCGCTGTCCGCCCTTGCGATGCGTCTGCCCTGCCGTTCCCGCGCTGCGTTTGCCATCGCCTGCCCTGCCCTGCGCCGTCCTCTCCAGAGACATGCCGACATGCCCAGCCACGCGGTGCCACCGTCGCTAGATCATTGGTACTTGTGTGTTCTGCCGCTGGCCTCACCGCCTCACCCAGTGAGGCGGTGAGGCCAGTGGACGAGGCGGGGGAGGCGCTCCGCCTCCCCCGCCTCGTCCATTGATAGGGGGCCACATGGGCCACATGTTACCCCCCACGATTTTTGAGGGGAGGGTGGGGTTCACTTCGCTCAGGAGCTCCCGAACGAAGTGAACCCCACCCTCCCCCTCGGAAATCGTGGGGGGTAGGGGTAGGGTTCACATGTGGCCATCCTCGAGGGTCGACGGTCGAGTTGTCTTTGGGCCATTGGGGCCCTTCTTGTCAGGGCCTGCGGAGGCCTGCCTACAGACACCTGCGATTCTCGCCGCGGCTGCCGTGGGCACCGCCGCCGCTTCTGCTCATGGATCTGAGTATCGTTTTACCGATCCCCATCCACATCCCCATCCCAATCCCCTTCGAGACCCCCACCAACCACCCCAGTTGGGGATACACCCCTCGAAGCCCGAAGAGAGCGACCTATACCCCTGTCTAGGGGGGTAAATCGGCCAGTGGGGCCCAGGCCACGCCGCTGGGGATGGGGATCGGTTAAACGATACTCAGGATCAGCTGCTCCCCGCACTGCCGCCAGGTTCGCTTGGCCTTTACATGCAGTCTGCGTGCGTTCCTCGAAGGCGCAAAAACGTTATAAACAGAAACTTCTGGGCGCTCCTCGCGGATTTCTTGGATCCGCGCTGTGCCTTCCGGCGGCGCCTCCTGCGTCGGCCCTGGCGCGCGGAACCCGCAAGGGAGGGGTGTCCAGCAAAGATCCTCAAGAAATCCGCGCGGAGCGCCAAAAGTTTATGCTCATGGTTTTTCCCCATATCCTAAGGATTGGGGTTCTTGTTATTACTCTGACGCCTCCCACGCGCGAACTCCTTCCTCCTTCCTCCCGCTCGCGCCTCCCTCCTCCCAATGATAATCACCAGATAAGACAAGACACTATAAGATACTACAAGATAAGATAAGATAGCACAAGGTATGATAAGGTAAGATAAGATATATGACAAGGTAGGATAAGATAAGATGAGATTCACTCTCACTCAGACTCACTCACAGTCACATTCACTCACACTCACACTCTCTCATGATCACAAAACGCTGCCAGGGGCATCATTTGGGAGCCCCAAGGGGGAGCCACCCTGGCTGATCTCACGAGCCCGTTCGCGCCGATTTTGGTGGGACGTCTCAGCAGAATTGCCGTTTGGCGTCCCCCCCCCGCCCCAACATGTATTCTCCTTTAGAGCCAAGAGCGGCACCAAAACGCTGGCCAGGGGCAAAATTTGGGAGCCCCAAGGGGGAGCCACCCTGGCTGATCTCACGAGCCCGTTCGCGCCGATGTTGGTGGGACGTCTCAGCTAAAATGGCCGTTTGGCCTCCCCAACATGTCTCTCTTGAGAGCCTCATGGTCACAAAACGCTGCCAGGGGCATCATTTGGGAGCCCCAAGGGGGAGCCACCCTGGCTGATCTCACGAGCCCGTTCGCGCCGATTTTGGTGGGACGTCTCAGCTAAAATTGCCGTTTGGCCTCCCAAACATGTCTCTCTTGAGAGCCTCATGGTCACAAAACGCTGCCAGGGGCATCATTTGGGAGCCCCAAGGGGGAGCCACCCTGGCTGATCTCACGAGCCCGTTCGCGCCGATTTTGGTGGGACGTCTCAGCTATAATTGCCGTTTGGCGCCCCCAACATGTATCTCTTGAGAGCCTCATGGTCGCAAAACGCTGCCAGGGGCATCATTTGGGAGCCCCAAGGGGGAGCACCCTGGCTGATCTCACGAGCCCGTTCGCGCCGATTTTGGTGGGACGCCTCAGCTAGAATTGCCGTTTGGCATCCCCAACATGTATCTCTTGAGAGCCTCATGGTCACAAAACGCTGCCAGGGGCATCATTCGGGAGCCCCAAGGGGGAGCCACCCTGGCTGATCTCACGAGCCCGTTCGCGCCGATTTTGGTGGGACGTCTCAGCTAAAATTGCCGTTTGGCCTCCCCAACATGTCTCTCTTGAGAGCTTCATGGTCACAAAACGCTGCCAGGGGCATCATTTGGGAGCCCCAAGGGGGAGCCACCCTGGCTGATCTCACGAGCCCGTTCGCGCCGATTTTGGTGGGACGTCTCAGCTAGAATTGCCGTTTGGCGCCCCCAACATGTATCTCTTGAGAGCTTCATGGTCAGAGTCTAACCATTTCACTCATACACAAGCTCACTCACACTCAGATTCATTTTCTCAGAGTCAGGCACACGCAGACGTACCCATACTCAGACTCACCCACACTCAGGCTCACCTAACCCAGACCCCTTCAGAAGCCAGTAGCGAAGAGAGCAGAGAGGAGAGAGAGAGAGAGAGAGAGAGAGAGAGAGAGAGAGAGAGAGAGAGAGAGAGAGAGAGAGAGAGAGACGAGAGAGGGAGAGAGGGAGAGAGAGAGAAAAAGAGAGAGAGAGAGAGAGAGAGTAGAGAGAGAGAGAGAGAGAGAGAGAGACGAGAGACTAGAGACGAGAGAGAGAGAGAGAGAGAGAGTGAGAGAGAGAGAGAGAGCGAGAGAGAGAGAGAGAGAGAGATAGAGCGAGCGAGCGAGCGAGCGAGAGAGGGAGAGAGTGAGAGAGCGAGGAAGAGAGAGAGAGAGAGAGAGAGGAAGATAGAGAGAGAGAGAGAGAGAGAGAGAGAAGGAGAGAAAAAGAGAGAGACGAGAGAGAGAGAGAGAGAGAGAGAGAGAGAGAGAGAGAGGCGGGAGAGAGCGAAGAGTTTGAGAGAGATGACGAGAGAGGCGAGTGAGAGAGAGAGAGAGAGCGCGCGAGCGCGAGCGCGAGCGCGAGCGCGATACGCGAGCGCGAGCGAGAGAGAGAGAGAGAGAGGAGAGAGAGGAGAGAGAGAGCTAGCCGATGAGAGACGAGAGGAGGAGGAGAGAGAGACCGGACAAGTTAGGCGGACGGGGTCCGTCCCAGCGCTGGCGCGGTTTGCGGACACCCGCAAAAACTGTCTAACCATTAGCGGCGGTGCAGCCTTAAGATACGAGGGCGGGCAACAGACCCCCTCCCCCGGCGCTTTGCGTCTGAAGCTACGGACGGCGGACAGACTGTGAAGATCTCACGTGTCAGACCGCGTGACGAAGAAGGCCCCAACAAGAAAGGCGACGTGCGGACACGTGGCTAGGCGGCTTGGCAGACCGCCTGTTGGGCGCTTGGCCGCAGCGCGGCGCGCAGGGACGGGGCACCCCCCGCCCCCGCGCCCTGACACCGTGGACGCGGGGCCACGCGTGCACACGGGCAGGCAGAATGGCGGAGATTAGCGCGGGGCTCCAGGCGGAGCGCCGCGGAGCGATGACAGCATTGCATGGAGGGTGAGTGGCGGCGCAGCACCATCGGGCGGGGGTGTAAGCAGCTCGGCGAAGGCACGACCGGCGCGGTGGAGGCGCTGGAGCAAAGGGCCTTGACGGGCTTGAGCAGCGGCAAGGTCGGCGGCGAGAGCTGCGCACCTCTGCTGGAGAGCGGCCATAGACTGGGACAGCTCGGCTTCGCGGTCGGTGCGGGGCGGCTGCTCTGTGCCCGCGGCCGCCGGCCTCGCGGCGGGGACGAGGTCATCGGTGCGCCTGGCCAGGTGGTGGACCAGCGCGGTGCGGCGGTCCGTGCGCTGGCGGCCGTCGCCGTGGCGAGGCGTCTGGAGGGTGTCGCGCGGTCCCAGGGCTGAAGCCGCTGGGCCACGCCCCATGAGGACGGAGGAGCCGCAGCCTCGCAGCCTGCAACAGTAGGAGCGTGGACGGGGCGCGACGGCCTGACTGGCTCAGTGCCCTGCGGGGGGGCTGAAGCCGCCCCCGCGGGCTGGCGCTGGTGGGGGGACGGGGCTGGTGGCACGGAGGGACCAATCATGATGCCGTGCGAGGGCTCAGAGGTCGGCCGCGTGACCGGGTGGCGACTCGATGAAGCGGCATCGTCGGCAGCGTGGGGTGTCGGCGGGACGTCGTCTATGCTGCCACCCAATCCGAGGGGATCATAAATGTCCTCGTCGGCGTCTTGGAGGTGAGCGACGTCATCATGTGGGTGCGGTGCCGCTCTCGGTGGCGGAGTCGAGGTGGGCATCGTGCGGATGCCCGTCGGGGCAAGGTTGGCGCTGGCTGGCCCGTCGTCCAGGAAGTCTAGTCCCCCGCCGAAGCCGAACGGGTCGTCCTCCTGTTCGTCGTACATCGCACGTTGGGCCTCGGCCCAGAGCTCGTCCGGGTTCTGCGGGATGTCTGGTCCAGCCGCGGGTGGTGCTTGGTCCGACAGCAGGGGGTTCGGTTCCATTTTGCTGAGTTCAGCCGCTGTAAACCCAGCCTTGCGGTGTGGGAGTGGCAGAGTACGGTGTCTGCGCTCGTAGATGGCGACAGCGACCCCGTGAAGCACGGTCGCTTGGCGATGTCGTGTTTTGGCAGCTTCAACGATGTCGTCGGGGAGGTTGTGCGTGCGTGCCGCCGCTGTGGCAAGGGCGTCGGCCTGGCGGTTGAACTCCTCCGCGATGGGCCCGATGAGCCCAAGGTCGATGCCCAGGTCTCCCAGGTGGCTGGCGACTTTTTCGACGCGAAACATGTCGGGCTTGGGTGTGACACATCGGTGAATCATTGCCCAGAGCTCCGCGTGCGTGCCCTGCGGCGCTGGATGTCCGTCGATGATGCTTTGGAACCCATCGACCACCGCCTGGTTGTCCACGAAGACGTGCACGGGCCGTTCGGCACACGCCGTAAGGTGGACGATGGCAAGGGTCTCCGCAACATGGGCGTTCTGCGTTAGGCCGTGAACGCGTGCACTGTAGTTCATGCGGTGGTCGATGCCGTAGTAGACGCCGTAGCCCGCTCGTGCTAGGAGTGGGATGGCTTGGTTGGTGCACGCACCGTCCGTGGCAGCATAGACCCATGTCCATCCCGTGTCGTTGTCAAGGTAGGTGGTGTAGGTGTCCTGGGCTGAAGCCGCAGGATCACCCTCAGGGGGGGGCCGCGGGATGGGCTGTGGCAGCGGGTCCCTCGCGAGGTCGGCCTGCAGGTCGAGGAGGCTGGGTCTTCGTCGAAGAGCCCGCAGTGTCTTGTGTGCGGCGGAAGACGGGCCCACTGGTCGTCACTGATGAGGGTGGTGAGAGGAACTCTTTCTCGGGCCCAGCACTTACAGTCGCGGACAGTGTGCTCCTGAGTTTCCTCTTCCTCGTCACAGTAGCGGCACATGGGGCTGGGTCTGCCGACGTGTTTGATCGGGATCGTCGCTGTTGGGTGTGGTCCCCGCCCGACAGGTAGTTCAGGAGGAGCGCCAGCTGCCAGGCAGTGCATTTGGCTGCTCCTTTGGTTCGCGCGAGCCACGTGCTGGCGTAGAGGTCAAGGCCCTGTCTGACCGAGGCGAGGTAGCCAAGGTCGTGTCGCCGTGGCTTGATCTTCCGCAGAAATGCCCTGCGTTGTGAGGCCCGCAGCATGTGCAGGAAGGCGTTTTGGGGTAGATTCAGCCAGCTGATCGGGCAGCCCCAGTCATCGTACTTGATGCCAAATGTGGGCCAGGTCCATCGGAGCTGCTGGAGCGACTGGACGAGTCGCCCGACGGGTCCTCCACCAAACAGGGTCTGGACGTGGTGTTGGAGGTCTCTGGCGAGCCCGCAGAGTGTAGCGTCGCGGTTAACCTGTCGCCGCAGGCACAGGAATGCTTCACGCTGCGTGATGGCGTTGATCTCAAGGGCGTGTCCCGGCACGCACACGGCCATGAGAGTCCAGAACTCGACCCACTTGTTCCCCTTGGGGCGGATAGCCGCCTTGAGGGCGTGGTTGTAGGCAGTCTTGGCTGGGCCTGATGGTGCTTGGATGTCGGTGCCCGTGGTGCAGACGCTGGCGGCCAGGGATCGGGCGTGCCGCGCCTTGATAAGCATCGGCGACGGAGCTTGCCAATGCGCGGCAGGCGGATAGTCGCCCTCCGCACACGGGCGTCTGCGGTGGCCGTGAGGTTAAGCGCGGCTGGAGCCGGCGCTGCCTCGGCGTTGATGTAACTCCCGACGAGCTTGAAGGAATCGACCACTCGGAGGGGGCGATCCGCCCGTGTGAGCTGGGTGACGGCGGCGTGCAGCTCATCGGTGAGCGCCCACCCTGCCACTTTACCAGGGTGAATGCGTTGACCGGAGAATCGGTCAAACTTGGCGGTTTCGTCGAGAGATTTCTGCAGCTCAGGAGCGGTGTGGGTAGTGGAGTTGCTGTCGTCAACGAAGGTAGTGCTGAGTGATCGTGGAACGTATCGGTGCTGCCTCTTTGTCCACACGCACATGAGCAGCTTGATGTCATCCAGGGACCACGAGCTGCCCTGGAGGTGACCGTTTGTCCTGGCCAGGTCCCTGGAGTACGCTCCGTTCATGCGGATGTAGCGTTTGTGGTGTCTGTAGAAGTTTCGGCGGACAGAAACGATGTCTTGTGGGCACCCCGCGTGCAGCGCAAGGTTTAGACAGATGTCCGTGATGAGGTAGTCGAAGCACTTCTGTCGGTCAAGGGCTGCTCCAGCTAGGGGGAGGAGTAAAGTCCTGGCGTGTTCGATGCGCAGGGCGAGAGAAGTGCTGACATCCCCGATGGTGGCTTTGGGAACGGCGCCGAAGCTCGTGGCATGGGTCCATCCTTGCCGCCAGGTCGTGAGGCTACGGTAGGCCGGCGCCTACCACGCATACATCCACACGGAAAGAACCGAGAGAAGCCGTTGGTCCGTCGGGAGTTCCCCTCGGCCTTTTCGGAGGCACGGGTTTGGCACGTGCAGGAGGGGCTCGGGGATGGTGCCAGTGCGTTGCATAGCACGTAGGACGCTGGCGAAGAGGCGAAGGATGTCGTCGGGTAACTCCTTAGCCTCCTTAGTTGTCCAGCCGTCGAGTCCCCCCGCGCGGCGCGGTGAACGGGTGCGAATGAAGTGGAGGAGTTGGTCGTCGGTGAGGTGGAAGGGGGCTGCTGGTGATGGCGTAGGCAGCTCTTGGCGGTATTCGTCGTAGAAGTCCGCCCACGTCGGCATAGCTTCGGCGTCATGGCCCGCGCGAGCGCGGTACGTGCCCAGGATGGGCTCCCAGGTGTCGACCATGAGCTTGAGCATGTCTTGGGTGTTGGCAACGATAGCGTTGGCGGGGAGGGCGTCGGGAACCTGGGCTGGTAGTGGGCCACGAATGGGGCCGTCGTCGTTGTCCGTGTCGGGCGAGCTACCGACGCCGGGGCTGAAGCCGCCGGCGTCGGTGTCGGCGTCACTGTCGTCCGTGCTTCTTTTTAGTAGCTTTTTTTTTTATTCTTTTCTAGCTTTAATTTTCTTTTTTTTTTCTAATTTTTTTTTTTTTAGTTATCTCTATCTCTCTTTTTCAGTTGTTTTTTTGTTATTGTTCATTTTAGCTTGGTCAGGGTTGAATGCGGTGATGTCGCAGTGGAGCTGTGCATCGTCGGGAGTGGTAGGCGTGCGGAGATACGCCGTGGGCGAGCAGTCGGCAGCCCGTGCGTTTATGGCCGCCTTTCGCCCGCTTGGCTCGCGGACGCCCTCAGACCAGATCTTGATGCGTTCAGCTTTGGCTCGGTTTGCACGTCGCGCCAGCTCCGAGTCTAGATTTGGGATCAGACGATCGAGCTGCTCTCCGCGTGGCGCTGGCACGTCGGGGGTCCAGGCGTCAGGAAAAGCCAGGAGGGCCGTGGGGCGCAGCTTGTGGCAGAGAAGGCGGGCCGCGGCCCACGTGCAGTCGATGCGTTGCGCCAGGTGCGGCGGGATAGCACGGCAGTCGATATGATGGTGCAGTCCGATGAAGCGAAGCTCGCAAAGTTGCCGATGGAGCTTGCGAAGGCGGTTCATGTGAATCGTGGAAGCTCCGTAGGCGGGAAAGGCGCGGGGGACGGCGGGTCGCTCCTCGAACGTGGGTGTGAGCCCGTGCATGGTAGGGGCCTTCTTTTTTGGGTGGTCTGGCGGAGGGGGCGGCAGGTCCCGCAGCCGGGTGAGATGGTACTCATGGCTGGCCTCGTTTGCCAGGGCGAACATGCGTTCCACATCGTCGCGTGCGTCAGCCTGCTCCATGCGGTCGAGGTATCGTCCGGCGATGTGGGTCCCTAGTGCCTGGAGTTCGTGGTCCTCATGAGCTCCGTCGTTTGGAGGGTATGGCGTGGGGGCCAAAAGGCGTGGGGCCGTGTGATCGAGGCGGCTTAGGTCGAGTGTGACCTGCAGGCCAACATGGGACTTCGCTGGCAAGTCACGCAGATAGCAGAAGTCGGTGACATGGGATCGCGCAGCTTGGTTGGCGATGACATAGTCGATGCGCGAAGTGCGGGGGCACTTGGTGACGCGGTCCCAGTCAGGGATATTGCCATATGTGTGCATGGTGTGGTCTGGTGTGCCTTCAGCGACGTTGGACCATCCGTGCTGCATCATGTGCAGCAGGTGTGGTTTGTCGTCGATGTTCGTGTTGGCGTCCATACAAATGAAATACGGGGCTGAGCCGACCCTCGCGGCGGCGCAATCAGCAAGCCGAAATATATCGGTGCTGTCCCCTCCAGCGACCCCGTAGAGGCTCGCAATGTAGATCCCATCGGGACCGTGGTTGTTTCGTCGCCGCCTGCGGCGGTGCTGGGTGCAGAGCGGGAGGAAGACCTCGTGCCATCGTTTCTTGGCCTTGAGGGTGGCGATACAGGTCGCAATGTCGTCGACGGTGGAGTCGACGATGGCGTCCTTAGAGAGGATGGCAACCCCGCCCGAGGCGCCGGTGTTGCCCTCGACAGTGTGGTCCGTGCCACCGTGAGCAGCTTTGCGCTGGGCACGCGCCAGGTCCAGGTCAGGTCCCAGACTGGCCTGGTATCCTCCGTGGTGTGGATTGGCGGCGTTGGTGGCGATGGCTTGCCTGGTAGGCTTGGCATGACGGGTCTCCTGCAGCGCTATGACTGCGGCGTTGTGGTCGACACCTGTGGCGGTAATGGTTGGCCAGTTCGCTGGAAGACTCGTGATGTTGAGGCTGACGAGGTGGATGGAGCGACCTGGCCCATCTCCGTCGGTGGAGCTGGGGTTAGCACGCCCCGCGCGGTGGAGGGCGGCCTGGCCGTCACCCAGGTAGGAGGCTTGGCCACAGTTGGAGCTCATGGCGTCGCAGCAGATTGGCTTGGACGGGGCTGAAGCCGCCGTCGGGCCAAAAGTGTAGGCAAGGCATGGTCGACGCTGCGCCGGGGGGGGTTCATAAACATCGGCAAAACTGCCTCGAAAATACCTCCTCACTCCTGTACCGTGGGGGACGGAGGGAGGAAAGGTGAGACGGCAGCAGGGGGAGAGGGAGGCGACTCCTCGATCCATCCTGCCGAGCGCAAGAGCAAAAGCAACCCAGCGGCGGCAGCGCGGCGCGGCAGCGGCGCAGCGCGCGCGCGAATACTGCGCACGCGACACCGCTGGTCCGTCCTGCGGCGGCGCGCCCGCCCCGTCAGTGCCGTGATGAGCAGCATCAGCTGGAACAGCTTGTTCGTGTGCGCCCTCCGCGCTCGCCTCGGGCGGTGGGCCCTGTGGCTGCGGCGGCGCACGCCCTGCCAGGGCGTCAGCCACTAGCTGGGCGTGGCGAGCGGCGCGGTCGGTGGCCTGGCGCTGAGCCTCGTCCATGCCCGCTGCCGTGAGGCTCGCGTTGCGGACAGGGCTGACTCCACGCGGGGCCGCCGCTGCCGCGGCAGCGGCAGAGGTGGCGGGGGCGCCGCCGTGGCTCTGAGGAGACAGCGGTGAGCCGCCGCCGAAGCCCGCCGCGAGGTCCTTGACGGAGTACATGTGCTTGAAGGGGTCGAAGGTCGGCGCCTCGTCGGGGGCGACGACGCGGGTGGGCGGTGGCAGCTCCTGGTCCGTGGACGGCGTCGGCTCGAGGTCGACCTCGCTAGGGTCTTTGGCGCCGGCGCCGAAACGTGGCACCACCTCGGGGGCTTGGGCGTCAGCCTGAGTCTCGCGGGGCGGCGAGCTCGTGGAACTCCCAGGGGGCTTGCGCGAGCGGTGGCGGCTGCTGGGCCGGCTGCACGGGACGCGCCCGCCCGTGTGGCGGTCACGTGGCGAGGCCGCCTGGGCGTTGGCACGCGCAGAGTCCGCCCTGCTCGGGGAGCGGATCGGCGCTGCGCTGGGTGCTGGGCTGGGCGGGCGGGAGCCGCCTGTGCCGCCCGCCGCCGAGGCTGCAGCTTGGTCAGGGTCGGCGGCGTCAGGCCGGGGGCTGACGCGGTGGGCACTGCCCTCGCTGTGCCGCGGGGAGGCGCTGTGGTGTGCCTGGGTGTGCGTGAGGACGAGCGGGACGAGCGGCTGCCGCTCGCGCTCAGGGGGGGCGGGCTTTGCCTGGGCAGGGCGCTGCGCTGCGGCCACGTTTGGCGGGGGCGTGTGTTGGCGCGGTTGCCAGGCACGCACGTTCGCCTCGCGCCATCCTTCGGGGCGCCCTGTCCTGCCGCGGCTTGGTGCAGCCCCCTGGGCTGGAGCCGCAGGGGGTGCCACTGCGGGCTGGTTGCTGGCGGTGCTGTCGTGGCGGCTTGGGTAATGGCCCCAGGCACGCGTGGACCCTGGCACGGGCGAGGTGGCCCGTGGGGGAGCCTGCGCGAGTGCACGCGGGTAGCCGACGACCGCTGGGTGCACCCTGGCGTGGGGGGCGTGGCCGTAGCTGGAGGCGGATGCTCCTGCCGCCGCGGGCCTGGCACCAATGGGGCCACGGTGATCGGCGGCGCCCCCGCCGTACACCGCGCTGTCGCCTGTCGGGACGCGCGCGGGAGAGCGGTTGCGTGGCGTGCTCGGCTGACCTGCTTCGCGTTGGTCGCGCTGCTGGGTGCGCTGCTGGTGCTGCTGGTAGCGCTGCTGGTCGGCTCTCGAGAGCGGGCGGGTGTCGGGGAGGATGGGCGGCACGTCGGGCCGCCGCCAGCCTTGGTAGACGTGCTCGAAGGCATGGTCTGGGTAAGTCTCCCCGACAGGTGAGTAGCGCCGCACATGCTCCACGAAGTCAATGTTCTGCGGCTCGGGGAGCACCGTGATGTTCACAGCCCGCTGGTGCGCTGGTCCATAGAGACAGAAGCTACCACGGTTGCTGCGGTCGTGGTTCAACTCGGCTTCGGTCGTGGCACGACTCACCATGGCGTCAAAGAGGCGCATGTCGTAGTCGAGAGCTTGAGGCCCAGGGCCGCCCTCGGCATCCCAGTACAGTACCACATCTCGCCAGCGCGTGCGGGTAGTGTGGATGCGCTCGGCGATAGACTCGCTGACGGTCCTGACTGTGACACGATCCCTGTGCATGTTGGTGATGGCTAGGGAGTAAGGTCGGCGGACCGCTTTGTTGAAGATGAAATCCTCCTTGAGGGCCTGGTGAGGGCCGAAGAGCACGTAGCCTTCCTTCCACAGCGGTTGGTCGGGAGACGGGTATTCAGGCATCCCCGTCCCTGTGAACCCTGGTGGCCGCCTCGTGCCGTCGGGCAATCCCTGCTTGGGGACGCGACGCGGCCTCGGTGGTAGATACCATTGGCCCTGGTATCCTGCTTGGCCTGGTTGCGGAGGCTCCCCCCCGGGGCCTGAAGGCGCTCGGGGGGGCTCCATGAGGTCGTGCTGGGCTGGCGCGTTGCCGCATTGGCGGGCGAGGATGTGCGGAGGCATCCCTGTGGCACGGACGTCGAGCAGGCTGTGCGGACGAGGCGGGTGCGGGCATCTGCTGGAGAGGCAGCATGTGTCGGCGGCCCTGTCGTCGGTGCTGTACACGCACGTCCAGCTGTTGCAAGGGTAGTCCGTGGACCAGTCCATAGGTGCACGCAGTCCGCTGAGGGAGCAGTCCGGGCACGTGGGATGGCCCGAGGTGCCGAGCTGCGTGTTGCGGCGGGCAGCACAATACTGGCAGCATTGGAATCGGCACTGTAGGCAAATCCAGCGTCCTGGAAGGGGCGGGAACGCTTGCTCGTCGGTGACTGCGTCGTCTGGGTGGGGTCGGGGTCGATCCCACAAAGGCCAGACGTCGGCGAACCAGGACTGGCCTGTAGTGCGGACCGCCTCCGCGGGGAGGCGAGCTTCGTCAGCATGGCGCTCGATCCACTGGGGCCCCAGGTCCGCTGCGATCATGACCGTGCGCCAAGTGTCGTCCGCCTTGACGTGGACTTGGGTCGGTGCCCAGAGCCTGGTGGTGGTGTCGCCGAGGTCGTGGTGAAGGATGACCCAGCCATCGCGACCCGCAACCGCAGGGTCAGTAACGCGGTGGCCCACAACGGTCGCCCCCCACGGTAGGTAGGCGCCATCGGGATGCTCGCCTGGGTCGAGCCAGACCTCGACGCCAGGGGCGTTCACACGGGACCGCACATCGCGGACGTGGAAGGCGAGGACGTGGTAGGCGGTCGGCTCCTCTTCCGTCTCGATGTGCTCCCACGTGTCGATGTCGCTGCTGTCAGAGGCGGAGTTGCCGCCGCTCTGCCGTGACGAACGTGAGGCGGAGCGCCGCGAGCGAGCATGGCCTCGGGCGAGGGCGGCGGCCGCGCTGATGAGGGACGGCGTACGGCGGTCGTCGGCTCCCGATGCCGTCGGCGAGCGGTCTGGACTGTGTCCCGAGGCGGCACCTGGCTGAGAGGTGTGCGATGGGCCAGGCGCGGCCCCAGGGCTGGAGCCGCTGGGGCGCGGCGCTCGTACGTCAGACTGCCACCGCTCGGGTACAGCCTGCGCCGTGGCAGTGTACACCAGGTCGATCAGTGGCTGCGGGTCCAGCTGGAGCTTGCGAAGCGAGGCACGCGGACGGGGCTGGTTGGGGTCGGCCCTGGTGGCTGCTTCGGTGTCGTTGTGCTGTGTAGCCCATGCTCGCGCTGCCTCTGGCGAGTATAGTGCCTGCGGCGGTGGCCACGCTGCCGCGGTGTCCAGCCGGCGCCAGATCTTTGCCTCCAGGTCGCGGGCTTCAGCCGCCTCGCGGAGGTCTGGGTGATCGAAGCCGGCAATGTGGAGGGCGTGCGTGCAGTCGCCCATGCCACAGGTGTGCGGGAGGGCACGGCACCTGGAGGCAGCTTCGGTGGGGGCACACCAGTCCATGCGGATGAGGAGGCCCAGGACCCGTGGGTAGATGAGGCGCGCTCCGTGAGCCTCCCCGTTCACGAAGTTGTGCCAGTTCTCACCGCGTGGCGGTTTGGTAGCCTCGCACATCCAGAGCGCGATGGGTCCCCAGGCGAGGGTGTCGTCTTCGAGGCTGCGGGGCGGGTGAGGCGGCACCGCGTACCACGCGGCCAGCGACGGGTGCACACCCACGTGCGTGCGGCCGACATTTGTGGCGGTTCGGCCCTTTGCTTCACGGCGGGGGCC
>CAUYUJ010022532.1:0-2500 GCA_963575745.1 Prorocentrum cordatum
CTCCTCCTCCTCCTCCTCCTCCTCCTGCTCCTCCTCCTCCTCCTCATCCTCCTCCCCCAGCCTCCCGCGGCCTCGAAGGGGCTCCCAGGAGGCCTCTGAGACCCAACCTCGGAAGGTCTGCGGAGGCCTCCAGAGGTCATCGGGGCAAGCCTTTTGAGAATGGCAGGGGGGGCAATTCAGTCAGAGGGCAGCGCCCTGGATCGAGCCACGCCACGCCTTCTGGGGTGCGAGGGCCATCTCCTGACAAGCGGAGAAGGGTAAAACAAATAGCTGCTTCCAGCTCGGGGAGGCCTGGCCCAGTGCGGCCAGGAAGCTTATACACCTACAGTGACAGATGGGGGCATAAACCTTCCAGCCGCCCTGAGACAGGCGCCCCCCTTCGCGGAGCAGCATATTTCCTGCCGCTCATCGCCTGCTCGTTCTCAGAACGGCGCCGCCCCGACCCCGGCCCCTGTTCTCGACACCAGTACCTGTCGGCTGCTGCAGTGTCGTTGGCCCGCACAGCGGAGTGGATCATCTTTCCGAAGCTCCTGCCGCTGGGAGTGACCCTCTTACGAGAACGGCCCTCATGCACCGCACCGTGTTTGGACTCCTTTCGGGCCTCGCTCCAACGCGGTACGGTGCACAATTTGTTCGGCACTGATGGCTGGACACTATGCGCCGTACCTTTCGTAGGTCGAAGATCGAGGACGCCCCGGGAGACGCCACCGCGGAACGGTGCATACAGGTCATCCGCGGACCTCTGACGCACCATGGCCTGAAAATACAGCTCCGCCACCTGCAGCTCCCCCGCATGCGCGCACGCCTTGATGGCGGTGTTGAACAGCATCCGCTTCAGGCGCTGCGGGACGTCGTGCTCTATCCTGCAGAGAGGAAGAAAAACGGCACACACATAACATCTCGGAGTTCCACGAGGATGTCTTATGACTTCTTAGCTTTCTTGGATCCGCGCTGATACACCCCCTCCCTGGCGTCGCTACCCGCACCCCAGCCTCTGGTCCTGGCTTGGCTCAAGGTTGCGGGCTGGTAGCCTGCCGGCGCCAGAGGCGCCGCCAGAGGTTCCACAGCGCAGATCAAAGAAATGTGCGCGGAGCTCCGCAAGTTACTGATTGTGGGTCTTTCTCTTCTTCGATATCCTCCGCAGCACTCTGTGCGCATCCCCTATCGCTCCAGCTTCAGCGAAGGCGTTGAGCTCACCTAGAGGCCTTCCAGATGGGGTCCGAGCAGCAGATGAGGTCGAAGCATTGCGCTGCAACGCCGATGCATCGGCGACGCCAGCACGGAGAACGTCGGACCCTAAATCGAGCCGCATCGCCGATGCATCGGCGATTCGGGTCGGTCCTTCGACCCATCTACTCCGACCCCGTCTGGGAGGAGAAGGAGGAGGAGGAGGAGGAGGAGGAGGAGGAGGAGGAAAAGGAGGAGGAAGAGATCCAGGTTGGCCAAGGCCCAGGTATCCGTAATAAGCCTGACTGGCCGCTCCGTCTAGCTCCCAAGCCCGGGCCAGCGACGTGCGGCTGAAGGGGCCTCGGCCCCACGCCCCAGACCCCCTCGCGCGGTGAACACAATCACGACGGGAGGTTCTTTCGGCTATCTTCGGCCCTGGGGGGCCCCTACTGGTCCTCGGGACCGTCAAGAAGGAGTCAGGAGGAAAAATCGGTCCCGGGGAATGGGTCCGGACCTCTGTTGGCGGCGTGCAGAAGGGGATGGAGGGAGGGGGGAAGTCTTCTTAGAAGGAGGCTGCTTCTTAGGAGGCGCCAGCCTTACATCTATAGATAAGGACCGCGCCTTCTAAGAACCAGGGGTGCTTCTAAGAAGCCCTCCCCCCTCCCACCCTCTGCGTGTGGCTGACTCTGGGGGTCGCGTCGTAAAAAAAATCACGACGTCGGGGGTCTGGGCGAGGCTCCCAACCCCAGTCAGCCAGAGGGGGTGGACTGGCCCCACTCAGCGCTGGCCCGCGCTCCCTGAGATCCGGCGCTGCGAACAAGTTGCAACATCGCGACAAATCACGACCGGAGCCCCAGACCCACTTTTCTGCGTCCTTTTCCTAACCGGATCGGTCTGCGAGGGGCCTGGGCCGGGCCCCGAAACTGGGCGACGAACCCTGTGGGAAACAATGGCCATACCTGGTGCGAAATACTTGCAGCACCCAACAACTTGAGCTTAATCGAGGTCCAGCAGCGCTGACCCCCGTTACGGCAGGTCAGTGCCGTGCCGACTTCGACGTTGGCTCCAGACACATCGGGGATCCTTCAACCTAGAACGATCGGCCGCTTCCCAAACGTCCGATCGCTCAATATCGACCGATTCTGGGTCGCCAGCGGCGGTTGACGTTGAACGACGGCGCCGGGGTCGCCGCCGGTCGACACGACGCGACCCTACCGTACGTGAGTCCCGATAACAGAGGCCTCCTAGATGGATCGGAGTAGATGGGGTCGAAAGATCGTGCCGCATTGCCGATACATCGGCGACGTATCGCCGATGTATCGGCGATGCATCG
>CAUYUJ010022532.1:5000-17500 GCA_963575745.1 Prorocentrum cordatum
CGTCGTCGGCGCCGCCGCCGTCGTCGTCGACGTCGTCGCCGCCGTGGTCGTCGTCGCCGCCGCCGCCGTCGTCGTCGTCGTCGGCGCCGCCGTCGTCGTCGTCGTCGTCGTCGTCGTCGTCGTCGTCGTCGTCGTCGTCGTCGTCGTCGTCGTCGTTGTCGTTGCCGTCGTCGCCGTCGCCGTCGTCGTCGTCGTCGCCGCCGTCGTCGTCGTTGTCGCCGTCGTCGTCGTCGTCGTCGTCGTCGTCGTCGTCGTCGTCGTCGTCGATGTCGTCGTCGTCGCCGCCGTCGTCGTCGTCGTCGCCGTCGCCGTCGTCGTCGACATCGTCGTTGTCGCCGTCGTCGTCGCCGTCGTCGTCGAAGTCGTCGTCGTCGTCGAAGTCGTCGTCGTCGTCGTCGTCGTCGTCGTCGTCGTCGTCGTCGTCGTCGTCGTCGTCGTCGTCGATGGTCGCTCTGTCGAGGGCCGCCCTGGCACCTCGGCTGGCGCGCTTCCTCGGCCGCCGAGCCGCGGCGCCGCCGCTGGCGGCGGCGGGGGCGACGGCGGGGGCTCCGGCGGCGGCGGCGGTGGTGGCGGGGGCGGGGGCGGGGGCGGCGGATCCGCAGACCGCATCTGTACACCACCATCGTGCCTGACCAGGACCATCATTAGAGGCCTCCCAGATGGGGTCGGAGTAGAAGGAGTCGGAGGATCACGCCGAATCGTCGAAGAATTACCGATGCATCAGAGACGTCGGCGATGCATCGGCGACGTCGGTGTGGAGAAAAGCGGGCTCCACGTCGAGCCGCATCGCCGATGATCCGCCGAGAGCAGAAAATCCAACCCCATCATAAGCACCTCGACAAGCGAAGCCCTCTAGCAAACGCACCCCGGGAAGGAATCGAACGGGGCAGAGCTGTGCAGTAAACGCCCAGGGCCGTTCGGAACACGCCAACTGTCGGGGTCGGGGTGGTTTTTTCCACCCTTGAATCGTGGCCCTACGGTTTGGGGTGGAAAGACAATCAGTGTGCCATGTGGCGCTGCCGCCCCGCTTACTACACGCTATCCCCCACCTTGGGGATAGCGTGCGCCGAAGCAGCCCCGGCAGGGGGGCAGCTCGCACAGAAGGGGCCCTCGCGGGGGCATCGCCTCCCGACCTTGCAGACGTGCTGCAGCCGATGTTAGCGTGAATATCTGTCAATGCAAGACCCCGAAACGACTAGTGAAAAACGAAGTGAATTTCGCGTGGATTTTCCCCAATCAGAGCTTGCCTCTGTAGGGGTCCTAGCGGATTCATATGGTTAGGTTCGGTTTGCCGCCGACTTTCGCCGCACGCCCGGGTGCCCGTGGGTGCCTGGGTGCCCGTGGGTGCCCGGGTGCCCGGGTGCCTGGGTGCCCGGGTGCCCGGGTGCCTGGGTGCCCGTGTGCCCGTGTGCCTGGGTGCCCAGGTGCCTGGGTGCCTGGGTGCCCGGTAACTCTATATAGCCCTATAGCCCTGTAGCCCTATAGCCCTAATAGCCCTATAGCCTTATAGCCCTATAGCCCTATAGCCCTACAGCCCCATAACCCTGTGGCCCAATAGCCCCACAGCCCCATGGCCCTGTAGCCCTGTAGCCCCATAGCCTTCTAGCCCTATAGCCTTATAGCTCCATAGCCCTAAAGCCCTAAAAAGATTATGATTGGGCTTTTCTCCGGTATCATGTTTTAGTCATCATTCCTGGCCAAACAAAATCTGCACGAAATCCGCCTCGAAATCCAGAACGAAATTCTCCAAGACACTCCGGGCCCATCCTCCGAACGAAATCCGCTATGCGATGTTGGCGCTGGCGGGCTTTGCGGAGATCGAAGTTGCATGCTATTTTTACAACGCCAACCGTCAGCTAACCGCTAACCGTAATATTAGGTCGGGCATGTCCCCCTACAAGCGGATTTTGGAGGAAAAAAAGAAATAGTAACCGTACATGGAAAAAATAGAAAATAGTCAAAAAATCGTCCCCAGACTATGTGATGACTGTTTTTGAATGTTTCTCCTGCAGAGGGACAGGCCCGACTTAACCGTAGTAGGATGGTGTGTAAGACTTCCTGGCCAAGGCCAAGAGGGCGAGTGCACCCCGCCCCAGTGCGCAGGGTGGCCCTGGCCAGGCACGGCGGTGGCGCACAGACACCTTCTGCGTGCCCAGACATCCGACGATGTGGCATCTTCAGTCGCGCGGCCCCAAAGGTCCCGACCCCCGGGGGCCAGCCTTTCCAGAGGAGGAAAAACGGTGTAAACATAAACTTTTGGAGCACCGCGCAGACTTCTTCGGTCGGCGCTGTGCCCCCCCTCCCCGGCGCGCGGAGCGCGCCAGGAAGAGCGCCGGAGGCGCCGCCAGGGGGGGCCCAGCGCCGACACAAGAAATCTGCGCGGAGCGGCAAAAATTTCGGTTGATTACATTATTGTTCTTCGACCCGGCGAGGAGGGCGGGAGAAGGAGGAGGAGGAGGAGGAGGAGGAGGAGGAGGAGGAGGAGGAGGATGAGAATGAGGATGAGGATGAGAATGAGGATGAGGATGATGATGATGATGATGATGATGATGATGATGCTGATGATGATGATGATGATGATGATGATGATGATGATGCTGATGATGATGACGATGACGATGACGATGACGATGACGATGACGATGACGATGACGATGACGATGACGATGATGCTGATGATGATGGTGATGGTGGTGATGATGATGATGATGATGATGATGATGATGATGATGATGATGATGATGATGATGAGGCGGAGGAGGAGGAGGAGGAGGAAGAAAAGAGGGATGGGGGAGGCGGAGAAGGGAAGCGAGGAGCAGGAGGAGGAGGAGGCGGTGGAGGAGCAGCTTTGAAGTAGCTTTCAGGGTGGGAGGGGCAAGCATCGTGCCCCCCCACTGGAGGAGGAGGAGGAGGAGGAGGAGGAGGAGAAAGAGGAGGAGGAGGCGGAGGAGGAGGAGGAGGAGGAGGAGCAGGAGGGGAAGGAGGAGGAGGAGGAAGATCAATTTTTGATGGCCTCAATGACCGACGACGGACCCCTGAGCCTGACACCGCGGTTTTCACGCCAGCGGCTTGTCGTCGTCGTCGTCGTCGTCGTTGTCGCTGACGGCCGCCGCGGTCGTTGTCGTCGTCGTCGTCGCCGTCGTCTTGGTTGTGGTCGTCGTTGTCGTCGACGTCGCCGTCGTCATCGTCGTCTTGGTCGTCGTCGTCGTCGTCGTCGTCGTCGTCGTCGTCGCCGTTGTCGTCGTCGGCCGCCGCGGTCGTCGTCGTCGTCGTCGTCGTCGTCGTCGTCGTCGTCGTCGTCGTCGTCGTCGTCCTCGTCGTCGTCGTCGTCGTCGTCGTCGTCGTCGTCGTCGTCGTCGTGGTCGTCGTCGTCGTCGTCGCCGTCGTCGCGGATCGACGTCTCAAATCGCCTCGCTCCCCTGAGATCCGACTTTGGCAGCATCGTAAGAAGTCACGACTGCAGCCCCAGACCCAATCTTTCTGCTGCCTTCTCTGGCCAGATCGATCTGTGATGGTCCAAGGGCCCGAAATCGGGCGAAAACGCACGGCGTGCATCAAACAGCACTGCCCATATCTGAAGTTCCGTGAAAAAGCGAGGGCCCAATGCCAGGGCCAGAACACCTCGACCTCGGAGATCTGGCTGGGCGGAGGCGAGCCCAGGGGGGAAGTGAGAGGGGGCAGGCCATCTCAAAGGCGACGGGGTTTCTCAGAAGCCCTCGCGCCTTGTGAAGAACTTTGTGCCTAAGCACTCCTCGAAGACGTGAACGGCTCCTCAGAAGGCGCGAGGGCTTCTAATAGGCTCCGCCAACTTCTGAGAAGGCCTGCCCCTCTCGCGTTCCCCCTGGGCCCGCCGTCATCGTCGTCGTCGTCGTCGTCGTCGTCGTCGTCGTCGTCGATCGACGTCCCAGACCGCCTCGCTCCGCGGAACCAGGGGCCCGACGCCGGGGCGAAAAAAGCCGTGCCATCGGTTGGCGGTGGCACCCGAACCCTACCCCCGCCAACCATCGACTTGGAGCGGCAGCAGCGTTCGGATTTCCCGGCGTGCTCGACGAATTCCCAAACCCTGTCCCCACCGCCCCTCGAGTTGACCGCCTCGCTGCCCGGCGAGGGTAGGGGGTAGGGCTCGGATCCCTCCACGTGCAGGATGCACGCCAAGAAGCCTGCCCCCACCGCCGCTCGAATTGCGCCCCGCTGCTCGGCGAGGGTAGGGCTCGGATTTGTTTTTCCCGCGTGCTCGACGCACTCCCAAAAACCCTGCCCCCCCACCGCCCCTCGGGTTGCCCGCCCCGCTGCTCGGCGAGGGTAGGCCTCGGACCTTTTTTGTTTTTTCTCCCGCGCACTCGACGCACTCCGAAAGCCCTGCCCCCGCCGCCCCTCGAGTTGCCCGCCTCGCTGCCGAGCGAGAGCAGGGTGGACAAGGGCAGATCCGTTCCAGAGTTCCTCCTTCTGCTTTTATGCGTTCTGGGCGGCCCCGGGGACCCACGAGCGGCCCCCCGGAGCCCGAGAATGGCCCCACACCCAGACCCCCGACGTCGCAATTCTTCACGGCGTCGGCCCCCCGACGTCTGGACCCCTTCCCCGGGACCGGTTTTGCACCCCGAGTCGTTTTCTGGCGCTCCTGGGGCCCGGCAGGGGCCCCCGAAGAAGGCCGAAACCAGCGAGCCACCTCCCGCCGTGACTTCTTCCTTCACCGCGCGAGGGGGTCTATGGGAACGGGCTCGCCCCGCTCTCTCTCTCTCTCTCCCTCTCTCTCTCGGCGCGGGCAGGGCTCGGACTTCGCCGCCGCGTCGGGCATCTGGGCAGGCGGGTGCGGGCCCCAAGAATGTGCACCACCACCACGTCGATTCCTCCTCCCCCCTTCCACCCTCATCTTCCTCCCCTCTCTCCTGGGAGAAGGAGGGGTTCAGGGAGGTGGTGGTGGTGCATACCTTTGGGCCCCGTAGGCGGGGGCGGCGGCGGAGGCGGCGGCGCTGGCCGCCGCCCCGGCGGGGCGGGCCGCCCCGCTGGCGCGGCGCGGCGCCCGGCGCTGGCGGCGGCCGCGGGCGCCGCCGCGCGGAAGACCGCCGCGCGGAGGGCGCCAGGACACCGCCGCGCCGGCGAGGCGCCGCGCGGCAGCCGCCGCGGCGGCAGCCTCGGCGGCCCCGCGGCGCGCGCGTGCGCCGCCGCCGCGCCGGGCCGTCGTCGAGCCTCCGAGCCTGACGTGCCCCCGCGCCTCGTCGTGCGGCGTGGGGCGCGCGGCTCGGCTCGGCTCGTTTGTTGTTTTTGTGTTGTTGTTTTGTTTTGGTCGTTATGTTTTGACATGTTTTGTTTATCTTTCTCTTTCTCTTTTTTTGTTTGTTCTCTCTCTCTCTCTCGATATCTTTTTTTTTTTTCTCTCTCTCTCTCTCTCTCTCTTGTATATATATATATATATATAACACACATATGGTCAGCCCCCCCCAGTCGCCGCGTTGTCTGTCTCTCTCTCTCTCTCTCTCTCTCTCCTCCTCCTCCTCCTCCTCCACCTCCTCCTCCTCCTCCGCCTCCGCCTCCGCCTCCGCCTCCGTCTCCGCCTCCTCCTCCTCCCCCTCCCCCTCCTCGTCCTCCTCCTCCTCCTCCTCCTCCTCATCATCCTCCTTCTCCCCCTCCTCTCCCTTCGCCAAGAAGGTTTGCGGGAGGAGCGTGGCCCCCAAAAGCCATGCTATGATCTTTTTTGGTCTGGGAAGCCACCAAACGGTGCTATTCACATATTCACTTTTTTAGTTTTAGCCCCCGCGGTCACCTTCTGGCCGAACATGTGGAGCTTCTGAAAACAAGAAACACACACGTAACCTGTGAATAGCAAAGTTTCGTGGCTTCCCTGACCAAGAAAATGTGAATAGCATGGTTTGGCTGCGCATGCTCCTCCTTATTCCCCTCCTCCTCCCCCCCCCTCCCCCCGCCTCCTCTTCCTCCCCGTCGTCCTCCTCCTCCTCGTCCTCCCCCTCCCTATCCTCCCCTTCCTCTCCCTCATCATTCCTCCCCCCCTCCTGCTCCTTATCCTCCTCCACCCCCCCCATCCTCCGCTCTCTCCTTCTCCTCCTCCCCCTCCTCCTCCTCCTTCCTCCTTCCTCCTTCCTCCTTCCTCCTTCCTCCTCCTTGTCCTCCTCCACTACCAACGCGTGTGGAGTGCTCTGCCACACATCGTTCGTGACGGCATAACTGGGCCCGATGCTAAGTGGGTTCTGTTCGTCCAAGCGCTTATTCTCCAGCCGTCTTTGCAGGGGGAGTCATGTGTTTATACGTTGTATGCACACAGTGGCATGTACATAGGCAAGGCCAACGTATCGAGAGGTGGCCTAACGTCAAGTGTTGCCGCTCGATGCTGTGAGCACTACCGTGCATTGATGTGCATGGCAGATCGTGATGCATCACTTCCGCGATATTCCCCTCTTCGTAGAGCACTGGGGAGTGTCGCGTTCATGCCATTCTTTTGGGTTCAGTCGGAGTCCCGAGGCCTCGCAATCGAAAGTGCCCTCACTGGCATGTTGGCACCCAGGTGTAATGGTGCGGACCTCGAGGCGCTCCGAGCTAAGCGCGCCGTTGGTGTCACCCTTCGTCCAGACAAAGCGTCGAAGCCTCGCATGCGTTTGTTTCCTCGCTTCCGCCGTCATCGAGGGAAGTCTGTCTGGGAATACACTGCCTTTGCCGAGCTAGTTGATCCTACTTCAAAGGCGAAAAAAGAACGCATGACAGTGTTGCATCGGATGAAGGGCCCTTTTAATGCACTCTATCGGTTTCATCAGCAATGTCACTTGCTACGGTCAGGGCAGGAGGGCCCAATTAACATTCTCAGTCTGTGCTCCGAGGTCTTGCATCTCAGGCTAGCGTATTGTGCGTCGTATCATCCTTGTGTGAAGTTCCCTGCATCTTGGCACGTGTGGCGCATTGCTTCGTATGTGTACAGCGCAGCAGCATGCGTCAAGGATGCTTTGCCAGGTGTCGCAACGCAAGTGTCTGCCACAGCTTATCTGAATCGAGTGGCGAAGGCATTCCAGCTCCCTCCTGTCACCGTCTCTCCTCTCGTAGTGCCCCGTGCCATGTGTAGCCGCATGCATATTTTACGTCGCATTCTGTTCCGATCTCTCGAGAGTGTCCGCTGTTGCCCTGCCCGGCGTTGGTTGCAAAAGCGCTTGCGAATCTTGCCGGCTAAGGAAAGGGTATGGGCGGATCGTTTCAATGCCAAGCGTGTCTTGCGTGCAATTGATAAGAATCAGCTCCTTGCTTTACCATCGGCAGAACTCGGTAGGCAGATGCGCATTGACTCATTGAGATCTCATGCTGCTCCATGGAAGCTCCCAGTATGGCCTTACCGTGGACGCGTGTTGAGAGACATGCTGAGTGCATGGATTGAGTGGGGCCAGAAGCAACGGTTGCACCCCCGTGTAACACGCCGTCTCCGGTCCGCCCTCCAGCTAGAAGTCTCGCTTTTGAAGCTTCGGGAGCCCCCGTCGGAGTGGCGTTGCATGGAGGAGCGAATGCAGAACGCTCTTCAATCAGGCGACACCTTCACGTGGGATGACCGAGATTCGCAGAAAGCATGGAACGCCAGTAGAAAGCAGCTCGTGCCTTATTTGTTGCATGCCCTCTTGCAAGATTCTGAAACGTGGAAGTTTCAACCAACGTGGATCCCAAAGGACGTCCGGGTATGGTACGAGGCGCGAGGAAAAGCAGGGCTACCAGAGTTTTTGCCCCACGCCCCTATCCGTCGCAGCAAATCAGCATGTGTGTCTTGGCCAGTCCTTTTCCTCTTTGTCAAAAGCAAATGTTTTAGTGGTGCGGGGAGTAAGTTATGCACGAAGCACCTTCGTAGTTGCATGAGAAGAATTATAGACATGAGCCAGATCCCATACGTTCGGCAATGGAGCACTATCGGACGTGCCATCCGAGCTATGGTTGAAATGTCTGGCGTCTGTCGAGAGATATTTGATGTATCGCGTGCAGGTGCTGAGTTGCATTCTCTCTTGACCTCCCTTCCTCCTCCTCCTCGGGATGGCAAGTGCCGAAGATGCCGTGCTGAAATGGCTCCCGAATTGCATCTCTCAGCGTTTGACATCGATCAGGCGTTCGAAAGTTGTAGGTCCGAGAATGTGCTGCCCGCGTTTGATCACATTGCAGCGGCGTTTTAATGCAAGCTAGGCTGCTCGAAACTTCTTGTGGCAAAGGGCAAGAAGTTTCAGGCGCGTGCTGGCACCAGGACCTGGTCTAGGAAATGGTGGATTTTTAGCCTTTCTGAAATTCGGCGGGCCCTTTTAGCGGCCACCACGTTCACCCTTGTATGCGTAGGCAACGTAGTGCTCCAGCTCCTTGGCCTGTGCATAGGCGGGTCTGTCTCGGGCGCCGCCGTAGCAGTCAGATTGGCCGCAGAGGAAGATCAATTCATACAAGACGTAGATCGCCGCGCTAGCCTAGGTTTCCCAGAAGAGAGCCCGGAGGAGTTCCAACGTTGCGTTAAGTGGATTCGGTATGTAGATGATGCGTTGGCGGGGAGCCATCACTATTGTAATGATTGCCTCCGCTACCTCTTCGAACACATGTTTAGCGAACCTGTGTCGGCCGTGTTCGAGTCTCATAAACCGGGGGCCACGACAGTGTTTGACTGGCTGCATTTCGAGATCCACAGGTTTGGGAACCGTGTCTCCTGGGTGCTCAAGAATCCGAACAGAGGGCTGCTTCACCACGGCGTTCAGCAGAAAACTTCGATGCTACCGTGGCTTGCTCGGTTCCCGTCGTCGTTTGCTCGTATTCGGCCGCCTCTACTCAGCCAGATTGCCCTTGAGAAGGACAATCAATTGTCAACCCTGCTCACTGCGGTTGTTGTCTTAGAGTACGCTCTTGAGATGATCCGGAACAGCTACCCCGTCCCGTTCATATCCAAGCTTCTGTATACACTGCCACCCTCTCGGTCAAGTCGTTTGGCTCGCAAGGTTTGGAGTTCGCACGTCCACCATCTCGACTCCGTAGCCGAACTTCACCGCACGATGGGGAAGGGGCCAGATGGCAAAGGACAAGGCGGGTTGTCTAGGCGCGAAGGAGGCCCCTACAGAGACCGGGACCGTGACCGTTACGACGACCGCGGGCGTTACGACGGCCGCGGGCGTGACCGTTACGACGACCGCGGGCGTGATTTTCGGCGTGGTGGCGGTGGTCGTGGTCGGCGTCGCAGGGCCGATACATCGAGCAGCTCCGAGTCCGGAGGGGCCATGATCAAATGGGCGGAGAAGTTCCTGTACAAACGCAGTGATGACTACAAGAACTACGTTAATTCCAGGGAGCAGGAGTTGAAGGATCAAGAGTACAAGCGGCAAGGGGAGCTTTTGGCGTCGGCGCTCGGTGCCAAATTGGACGAGGCGCTCAAGTCGCACGCCATCGCCACGTACCAGCAGCACCCGCACCAACCAGGTCCCGGGTCCGGACCTCCAGCCCCCCAGTCCGTCAACCTGGGTGGCACGGGATCCGGTCCTTCAGCCTCGCAGGAGACACCCGGCGCAGGACCTCACCAGAAGGGCGAGCAGACCGAGTCATTGTCAGCATCCCAGCGCTTTATCGTAAAAGCGATATGGCCCTCCATCACGCTCAAAGATGCTACCTACCGGGAGGTAGCAAAATTCATCCTCAAGGCATGGACGACGAACCCCGCAGCTCGGAAGAAAATGGATAACTTCATGTCCGAGCATTTCGAGGGCTCCCTCCCGCGGGGCAAGGAGGAACGGATCCAGGCATTCTGGAAGACAGTCAAGAACATGGACTGAGAGGAAGACGTTAATCTTTCAGTGCTGTTCGAAGGGTTGTCGTCAAAAGGGGCCGCGTCAGCGTGGTACTCGCATCCCGTACTTATGCAGTACATCGACGGTGCTGCAATCGTGCTCTTCGTCCTGGGTATTATTCAAGGCGTCCTCTTGTATGCACAATTCGTAGGGCAGGAGTTCCACTGGTGGATCAAACTTCGGGATGCGACGGCCGCCGTCGCCAGCAGTGTGTCACCTGAGCTCGCGCATACCATCTCATCCATTCCTATTTCCCCGTCCTCCCTCCACTCCAACTCAGCTCCACCTTGGATTAGCATTGCGCCTGCGATGGTGCCTATAGCCCGTCACTTGAAACGCATCCGCGCGTAAAAATCTTAGGCTGGTTTTGCCTTTTGCGTTTTCGGGAAACCGGATGAGTCTTAAGTTCCCTTACGTGTACTTAGGATGAACGCTTGTCTTGATCGCTGGCCTTCTCGGACCGTGCTGAGCACGGAAGGGGGCGCAGACGAGATCATGAGAGAACGATTCCGGGGGTGGTTGAATGATATGTTTACTTTTTGGGGGACGCTGGGAATGAATGATCTCGTTCTGCCCAAGTGCGTGCACCTGTGTTGAAACTTGCTGCTGCCGTGAGAAATTCTTCTGCGGTGTAACTGTGAAGCGTGCTGGAAGAGCACTGACCAGGCATGCCTCAGAGACAGACCGGAAGGGAGTGTCCAGGGAGAGAGAGTGAGAGAGAGAGAGATAGAGGCAAGCATCTTGGTCGTCGACGCGCGTGTGGGTCTGAGCCCCAAGGCAGCTCAGTTCCCGATTGGTTGGGTCATCATTTTTGAGGCCAGGCGGGGGGAAACGGACAAGGGGAAGACCAGGAAAACGCACAAGGGGAAGACCGCGGCCTTTTCGAGGCTCAGGCCGAGGTTTGGGGCACACGCGCTCATCCCAATTCCACGGGGCGTCCGAGCTGAGCTTCAAAGACAGTGCAGGCAAGCAGGGAGGCCATGGATGGCCTTGCATGCGCTCGCAGGTAGAAATCATCATCATCATCATCATCATCATCATCATCATCATCATCATCATCATCATCATCATCATCATCATCATCATCATCATCATCATCATCATCATCATCATCATCATATCATCATCATCGCCATCATCATCATCAGCATCACCATCATCATCATCATCATCATCATCATCATCATCATCATCATCATCATCATCATCATCATCATCGTCATCGCCATCGCCATTGCCATCGTTCATCATCAGCCTCCTCCTCCTCCTCATCATCATCATCATCACCATCATTATCAATCACCAACCACCAGGCATCATCATCCACCACCACCAACACCACGACCACCGTCATCGTCATCATCCTCATCCTCCTCATCATCAGCAGCATAGTCAGCATCAGCATCAGCATCATCATCTGCATCAGCATCATCAGTTATCAATCATCATCACCATCATCATCAGTATCATCATAATCACCCTCATCTTAAACCATCACCACCACCAACATCGTCATCGTCATCATCATCCTCCTCATCAGCATCAGCATCAGCACCACCCTCCTCCTCATCATCATCAGCATCATCATAATCGTCAGCATCATCATCGTCGTCATCATTATCATCATCGTCGTCGTCGCAAGCAGCGTCAGCATTACCATCGCCACCATCATCGTCCACCACCATCATCATGGTGGTTATCATCATCCTCCTTCTCCTCATCATCCTCATCCTCCTCCTCATCCTCCTCCTCCTCCTCCTAATCATCATCATCATCATCATCATCATCATCATCATCATCATCATCATCATCATCATCATCATCATCATCATCATCATCATCCCCATCGTCGTCGTCGTCGTCGTCGCCATCATCGCCACCCGACCGGCCACCCGCCCCTCCCCTCCTGTGGCGTGGCCGCGGCGCCTCCGGCGCCGGCCCGCAATCCTGCGGGGCCGCCTGCCCGCCGCGGGGGAAAGCAGCGGCTCGGTGCGCGCGCGGCGCGCGGGGCGCCGGCGCCGCGGCACGGCGGGGACGACGACGAGGACGACGTGAGGCGACGGCGTACGGGCACGAGGACGAGGACGGAGGTGCGACGACGGCGAGGACGAGGGCGAGGGCGGACGACGGCGAGGACGAGGGCGAGGACGAGGGCGAGGGGCGGGCGGACGAGGACGAGGGGCGGGCGGACGACGGACGGACGACGGACAGACGGACGCCGGGACGGCGGGCGACGGACGGACGGCGACGACGACGGCGGCGGCGGCGGCGGACGGACGACAGACGACGGAGGGCCGACAGCGACGACGGACGGAAAGCGACGGACGACGGAGGACAGACGAACGACGGACGGGTCACGAGTCGCGGACGACGACGTACGACGGGCCAGACCTCCGACGATGCGACTTTCCCAATCCCGCCGTTTCCTTTCTGGTGGTGCTCGCTGGTTCCTTGGTGGCTCTCTCCCGCCTCGATGTGCTTTTCAGCATGGTGCGCCTCGCCGAGAGCGTTCTGAGGGTGGCAGAAGAGTCCCGAACGGCCGCCAGGGGCCCGACGAGTTATTGCGTGAAAGCCCAAATATACCACGGTGTGAGTGCTTCAACCACGCTGTCTCTCCTCGACTTGTGCCTCTTGGGACCGCTGTCGGGAAGCAAGGCCATCAGAAACGGATTCAAGGACCAGAAGCTCCCCCCTGGGGAAGGGGCCGCGGACTGG
>CAUYUJ010022532.1:22500-25000 GCA_963575745.1 Prorocentrum cordatum
CGAGGATCCGAAGATGGAGGCTCGATGAGGCTTGAGGATCTAAGAGAAAAAATTGGATTGGCGGTTCTGGCCAAAACAAACCCCGAACATTTTTGACTTCCACGGGAAAAAAGCCCACGAGACCGCGAGGGAACGACTTTGGAAAGGGATTCGCATTGGTAGTGGCGCCGTCAGTTGGGGCGCTGGTGGGAACAAAACAAATCGTAGTCGTACTTGCAGCCGCCGTGAACATGTTGCGAGAGCGGCTGCTGCAGTGTAAAGTGTGACGGTAATCGTAGTGATACTATACTGTCGCTACCATGTGACGGTGGAAGAAAGGTGGTGGTCGCGCCGAAGTGAGCGTGGTCATTGCGTTGATAGAGATCGTACGCAGGATCGCCTCGAAGCTCTGTCAGCCCGCAACCCGCGGAGTGGACAGGCGCCTGGAGGGATGTCGGTGGGCGTGCTGCTATTAATGGCGGTGGTCGGCGTAGTGGTGGTGGCGGTCGTGGGTCGTGCTGTTCCCAGTCCCAAGGAGACCCGTCACTCGCATATGTTGAGGTGGAACTGTTACTCCCCGCCGTGCCTTTACGAGTTGGTGTGCTGATCACGCTGTCACCAGGCGCGGCTCGATGCCTTCCCGCTGGCTCGACGCGAGCCGCCAGGCAGGCTAGCTCGACGGCCGTTCAGTAAGAGTGGTAAGGGTCGGCGGTGGTGTTGGCATCGGTGTGGGCGACAATAATTCCAGCTGCCGCGGTGGCAGCGGGGAGGGGAACATCGTCGTAGCAGCATTGTGGTGGTAATGGTGGTGGCAGCTACCGGGATGCCATGCCTGCGCGAGCTGTGGCTCGGCGGCGGCGAGAGGGTCGCAGCTCCTCATTTTGGAGTCGTGCTGCGCAGCATCGCGCTGTCGGTGCCCTGTCATGCTGCACAGCGTCGTGTTCGTTGCTGGTGCCCGTCGTGCTGTCTAGCGTCGTGCTGTCGGCATCCGTCGCGCTACCCGCGACGGATTTCAGAATCGCGAAGCTGCGCGCCGTCGCGCTTCTCAACGTCGTACTGCTGGTTCCCACCGTGTTGCTCAGCCACGTGCTGCTGGTGCCCGCACTCAAATTCGGCGTCGAACGGCCGGGGTCCGTAGTGTCCCCCACTGTCGGGTGATGCAATCCGAAATTGCTGCCCACGCGGGATGTCCAACTGCGCGCGGCGCAACGAGAACAGTCCGCACGCGCTTGTTGCGCTTACAAAGAGCTCATGATTACAGTGTTCGTTCTTTTGTGATTGTTTCAACGTTTTCTCTGCGCGCATGCCGCGCGCGACGCGCGCGCCAACCTGTGCGCCTGTGCGCGGCAGCGTTGAAGCCGCCGCCGCCCCGCACATGCCCGCGCATACTCTGCGCCTCCAAGACCAATGACAACGAGGTCGCTGGTCGGGGAAGCTCTGCCGCACCCGCGCATGGCCGCGCACCGACGGCCCCTCCAAGCTAAATGCCACGAGCGAGGAAGCAAGACATTGGCGGGGCAACGGGGGGCCCACGAGCGCCGCCCAAAAATCCCAATTCCGCACGCGCGAAGCGCGTGCTTGGCACACGCCGAGATAATATTTGCACAACTCGCGGCGCCCTGTCGCGCTTTCTTGGGCGAGGGGGGAGGTGCGAAGGACTGGGGGGGGGCGGGGGTAGATCTTGCAGGGCCCCCGCCAGGCGGCTGAAATCGCCCAGCGCGCAGGAAACGCCACCTCAAACAACGCTCGAGGCCGGGGGGGGGCGAACCATAACTATGGTGGGCAATTTCAATGCGCGCGCCGCCGCAAATAGCCACGCGCACAAGAACGAAACGTGAGGAGGCGGGTTGGTGCCGAGACGGCGCCTCGTGATCTTGAGAGTCTGGGGCCTCTCGGGATATCTCGTGCTGCCGAAGAGCCGCATTCGGGTTATTTGGGGACCGTGTGGGGCTTTACTGGATCTTCCATGAGGTCTCCATTGTGCGTTATTGGACGCCTGTGGGCGCCTCCGGACCATCTTCCCCCCTCCTGGCTCCGCTGGATTGCTCGCATCCTTGCCGGGCCCACGATGGGGCAGCCCGCAGGGCCCAGTGGGACCTAAGAGGGCCGTATCCGTTTCGGCGGGCGGGCGCTCAGGCGCGGCATCTTGCCCCGAAGCCAGCCGAGCAGCCGAGCCCACATTCGCCAGCGTAAGAGTGCCAACGCCATGAGGTACTGCAAACCTGCCCTCTCCCGCGCGACTGCTGTTCCAAAAACGATGGCCCGCCGCGACCCCGGCGCCCGACTCCTGCGAGTCCTGCTCCTACTACCGCGCGGAGTAATCACGCATTGAAGAGCGCGGTTGTCGCAGCTGTTTGCGCTGGATTTCAGCCTCTGGTCTTGGAGGCGGCGAGGGGCGGCGCCGACGCCCTGTGGGTGGCTTGCGATTCCCGAGCCACGAAAGCCTTGGATATACACCGCGGCCCAGGCCTGCCTCAGCACAGGGTCGCGCGCAGCGCCTAGCCGCGAAAGCCTTGGAGAT
>CAUYUJ010022532.1:45000-50000 GCA_963575745.1 Prorocentrum cordatum
GGGAGTTGCACGCCGGCCAGGCCGCGTCTTGAACCGACGCCATGTCACTGGCAAATGAAACTGGGCGCAGGGCAGAGAGCCGACGCACTACCGCTGGCCCCGATTTGCGGATCGGGGAAAACTGCCTCAGCGACCAAAGACGCGAGGTAACGCACAGGGCACGCGCCAAGTTCAACAGGGCTCGCGTGAGACGGAAACCCTCCTCCACCTTGGCACGCACCGCCGCGTTGCACATGCGCACGGTTCGCTTGCCTGGCTTGAGCAGCGCAAGGGCCGCCTCGACTTCCTCTTCCGAGCACGGCTGCTCTGGCCCCGCCTGGCCGGAGCTCGCGCCAGCGCGACGGATGGCAGCGACCTGGCTTGACATGCGCGCGCGTTCGGCTGGGCCCTGCGGGAAGTCATTCTCGGCGCGCGAGCAAAGGTCCCTACGGATGGCGTCGAGCATCTCAACTGTCGAGAGAGCCGCGCCAGAAGACTCGTCCACTAGCTGTATGTCGAGCCGGGCTGAGGACTTGAAAACGCCCGTGAGGAAGCGCTCTGCCGCGCCTGCGTTCGTGTCCCTAAGGGATAAATACCGGTGGACCGCTTTGCGCCGCTCCTGCCACGCAGCAGTCTCCACGGCGGACTTGTGCGCCTCGTGCGTCGGGAAAGACGCGGGGCTCAAAGGGGCTCGTGAAGGCGCGCGCCCCTCGCGAGCACCAGCGCGGCTCACCTTCGTGGCCCCGGCAGCGTTACCTACTAAGACGTAAGTGGCGTCCCTTGCCCAAGCCGCGTTGTTGAGCGCAGCTCGGCGCTGCAGACGAGTGGCGTTGCCCCCAAACCAGGGCGGCCTAAGCCGCGTGCTTCTGGCGGCCTGCTCCACGGCGTCCGCTAGCACGCCCAGCAGGTCCGAAATACTTTCGAGCGCGGACGCCCACTCGTCCCCAGACGTCCAGGACACTTGCCCAAAGCCCGCAGACCACGAAAGGGCCGGGGAGAAGGGAACGTCGACCTGGACAAGCTTGTGGTCCGATAGGCCCACGAACTCATCAAGGACAGACACAGGAAGGTAAGCTTCGGCAGGCCCCAAGAACAGATCAATCGTCGTGCCAGAAACGCGAGTAGGCAAAGGGGGGTTGTAAGCGCGGAGCCCTGCGTCATCGAGCCACGCCTGGATCTCGCGATCTGGGGCTCTCCGTCGACAATGGGGGCAGAGGCGCCCAACGGCGTGGGAAGCGCAGCGCGACAAGTGGAGGTTCGCATCACCCCCGATAAGCAGGCGAGCAGCAGGAAAGCGACGTCGCAACAGCCGCACGTGGGCAACGATGGACGCCCAAGTGTGCCGGTCCCCGCCGTGGACAGGGCACATTGCGCACAGGGCGGCGCTAGGGGCGGTCTCATCGCCTGCGCCCCGCAGCTCAAACCACAGCTCGCGAGTGCTGGAGATTTCGGGGAGTGGCCGGAAAGCATGCTCCAGTTCAGGCAGTGGCCCTCGAGCAGTTGCCCAAGGGACGCCTGTAGTCTCCACCTTGTCAGCCAACACCTGCCATGCCTGTCTCAACTCACTCAGGGCAACTCGGCCGTTCCAAAGAAAAGCGTGATATCGGCATAACAGATGGGTGGTCGCGTCGAATATCGGATCGTACCGCGCTTGCCATTGGCAGTACATATGGGCAGTCTTGTGCGCCTGGGGCGGCGCGCCGACCAACGTCGCAGCCGTGCTTCGACGACGTCGTAACACATCATCAGCAAGGCCCATCACGCCAGCCCCATGCGCAACAGCAGGCCCAGCACCTGCGCGCCAGAGTGCGGAGGCACGACGTCCAGCCACATGCCGAAACATAGCCAGCGGACGCCGGCGCTGCTGCAGGGACTTCACGCGAGCTTTCTCCTGCCGGCGGAGGGGCCGAGTACCCGGAGCTTCGTGACCAAGATTGCGCATCCAACGACGAAGTGGGGCGCAGCTCTTGTTGCCCTTGTTGCGGCCGTAGCAGGCGCGCAGCCCGACTTCTTGTAGTTGAGCTTGGAGCCCAGGGCGCGCGAGTCAGCAGCGAAGCCGCGCACCGCAACATCCAGCGCATGAGCTCCACGCGGGTCGGCTCCAGTGCACTGCGCCGAGACGTCGTCCACCAAGGCGCGAGGGGCCAGCCCCTGATGCACGTCGCGAACTCGACATATGACCCTCAGCGTCAGCACCTCCAGCATGCAGACGGCATGGGTGCAGCCAGCCAGGATGCCCTGGAACGAAGCGAAGGCATCGCTGATGCTGCCGTAGCCCTTGAGGCGACGGGGCAGCGCATACATCTGCAGCAGCATCCATATGAGCCTGGGCGGATATCCGAGCTCGACGCCTTCCTTGAAGAGCTGGGGCGGCCTGACCAGGTCAAAGGCCTTGGTCAAGTCCAGCAGCGCCGAGGCCGAGAACTGGCCACGAAGGGCCGCCAGCTCCGATGCCAAGTTGTGGGAGAAGGCGCTGTCGGACGAAGTGTAGCGCGACCTGTTGCCCCACGCGTGCTCGCACTGGTGGTCGGCCTCCCACTGGCGGGACAGCCCTCGCCGTAATCGCCCCCGCGCGCGCAAGAAGGTGTTGACCACCGCAATCAATCTATGGCCATCGTCCGCCTTAGGGATGCGGCACATCATGGACCATAGTCGTTCAGCCGGCCAGGTGAGCAGCTGCTCGCACCTCTGGAAGTAAGCGATCAGCTGCTGCAGGGCCTCATCGGACAAGTGCCAAAGAAGCCTCGGGTGGAGCCCAATCGGGCCCGTGGACGTCTTGCGCGGAAAGGTTAGAATCACCTTCTGAACCGTAGCCACGTCAACATCAGGGAGCAGAGGCCACTGCTCCGACTCCTTCGGGAGCGAGAGCGGGAGGCACTCATGAGTGGTCCATGTGCTGGCCCATTCGAGCATGTCCTTATTCACGAGAGAGTAGGGCTGTATCGCAGTGTCCCGACACGTGCCCTTAGCAGGAAAGGCGATGACCTGGCCCAAGGCCGGGACTTTGGACACACGGTGCGCAGCCGAAGCCCCGCCCTCAAATGCAGCTCTCGCCCAGGAAGTCCAAGACTTATGAGACTGCCGTTGATCTTCTCGGCGAAGCTTGGCAGCTTGAGTCCCAGCGCTCTGGAACATGTCATCAAAGCCAGGAGCCACCAACACCGGCAAGCCCATGGCCAGGAACGACCGCAGCTGCAGGGGGAGATGGCCCAGGACCTTGCCGCTGCGATTGACATTCATGAGGAAGGCGGCCACCTCGTGGAGGCCCTGGAGGATGGTCGAGCACTGTGCCCCGTCAGCTCCGCACAGAACAGTGGCCATCTGCGCGCGGTTCACCAAGGTGGAGGAGGAGGGGGAAGAGGAAGAGGAGGACGGGACGACCTTGCGGTATAACGGCAGCTTTAAAGGCAGCGGCTATCGCCTGGATGCCTCCTCCTTGGCCTGAATTCGGGCTGCCAGCGCTCGCAAACGGTCGGAATCGACCAAACGAGACGACCCAGCAGCGAGAGGGCCTGGAGGGGCAAGAAGCACCGACTTCGACGGCGCTCTAGCAGGCGCCAGCGAGTCATCACCCTCAGGATTCTTTCTGTAGTGAGGGTGGAGGCCAGCCTGAAGTCGTGTGAGCACCTGTTCTCCCGCAGTGCTCAACTTCTTGAGACAGGTCTGACCTAGCAAGTAGCATCGCCTGCTGGTGTATGCTCCGCAGGCAAAACAGGGAAAAACAACAGCGGTCTTTGGGTTGTGTGCAGGATGGCAAAACCCAACTTATGTTGCCGCTCGGTCTCAGCACAACCATTCATCGGGCGAGACTCGCCCTCGAACGAAATCCTGAAACATTTCTTACATCTGAAAGCGGGTCGATCGCCACTGAGCTCATCCCAATCATGCCAATCGGGCGGGGGAGGAACTCTAGGCAACGTCTTCTCTCTCGGGGGTCTCTGAAAGTGCAGCTTAGGAAAAAGAGAGAGCACCTTCCCGAACATCAGCGCACACGCTCGAAGGGCCTGCACCTGCCTATCCAGCATCTCCAGATCAGCAAGGGCAGGCTGAGGATGAAGCGAGAGGGCGTACTTAGCCAGGCGGTCAGCGTCCTGGTTGGCTAAAGCTATCCGCTTCTGGTCTGGAGGGAGGGCCTGTATGATAGCATCCGACCGATGGGCGGGCGTATGCTGGGCCTCCCCCAGGGCATCAAATCCAGGCGATTGCTGCGCAGCACGGCGGAACCCTGCAAACATTTCCCGCGGGCACAGCTGCGCCTCATCCGAGAGATTATGCAAACGCACGGCCCCTTTTGCAATCACTGAAAGGGGAACTCATGCCCGATCTAAACGCACAAGCAGTGGCCAGGCCCAAATTTTCGGCCGCCTGGGGCGTTTGGTGCAACACTGGCCACACGGTGGCCATGAAGCGGGTCCGAACCTGGTGAGCGTCCCCTGGTTCCAAATAAACTCCCGCGAAGGCAGCGCGGTTGAGCTCTAGAATTGGGTACTGGGTGGCCGAGCCGTCGACCACTAAGTCGCAGCTCTCACTCCGTTCTACAAACTCCTCGAGAGACAACGGCTGCCCATTCGCATCCTGGAGGAGGGGGCCCGTCGCCACCGAGGGGGGGAAGGAGTCATCATCGGGCTGGGCCATTATCAATCGAGACCAAAACAATCGCTCTGAGGGCTGGCAATTACGGGCGACCTCGATCAGATGAGGCTCAACGGCTTCGCTGCGGGCCGTTGCAACCCCTGGGTCATCACATAGCCACTGACGGTGGAAGACCGAGTCAAGTTGGCCGCACTTAGGACAAAGTCCGTCTGAAATATAACCTGACTCTTGCAAACGGTCTGCCGTCCAGCAGCCATTTGAAAAAACAGGAGCAGATCCAATACTTTGCTCGCGGCGGGGTTCGCTTGGAACGGAGGAGGGAGCGGAGGGGGTCCACGCACACACGCACACCATCGAACGAGGGGAGACTCGCCGCCAATCGCCTCTCATGGGATCTCTGAACTCCTGACTGCAAAAGACTGGCAACC
>CAUYUJ010022532.1:55000-61214 GCA_963575745.1 Prorocentrum cordatum
GCCTCCCGCACTCCTGTGGTAACGTGGCCCTCGGAAGGGCCTTGTGTCCTCTCGCAAGTCTTCTCCAATCACCCCGCACCCCCCTCTGCGCGCCGCCAGCCCCTGAGATCCGACGTCGTGAAGAGCTTGAAAAACATCGTGGAAAATCGCGCTTGGAGCTCCTGCGGCCTTTGTTCGAGCCGCGTCGACCTGAGCCGGATCGATCTGTGAGGGCCCCGTGGGCCGAAGCCGGGCGAAGACGCCCGGCTCGTAGGGATGAGTCGCCAAGATCTCCGGGACACGGGGCGGCGTGACGGCGCGAAGAGAGCCGCGGGCCGTGCGTCGCGGGGGGTGCGGCGCGCGAAGCCGGGCGCCCTGGGATCGGGGGAGGAGGAGGAAGAGGAGGAGGAGGAGGAGGAGGAGGAGGAGGAGGAGGAGGAGGAGGAGGAGGAGGAGGAGGAGGAGGAGGAGGAGGAGGGGGAGGGTCCTGTGTCCTCTCGCGTGTCCTCTCCAATCCACCCCGACTGCACCCCCCTCTGCGCGCCGCCAACAGGGATGCTGGCGGTGCCGCCGTCGGACGTCACGGCGCAGCGCGGGCTGGGCAGCGCGCGACCCGCCGCCGGCAAGGTCAATCCCAGGAGGCGGCCATGGACGAGCCGGCCAGCCCGCCAGGTCTCAGCCGGGACCTCATGCGGGGGGGGAGCCCTCCCTCCCTCCCTCCTCCTGCCCCTCCGCCCCTCCCCCACTCCCTCCCTCCCCCCCCCTCCTCCGCCTCCTCCTCCTCCTCCTCTTCCTCCTCCTCATCCTCCTCCTCCTCCTCCTCCCTCCTCCTCCACTGTTCCTCCTCCACCTCCTCTCTCCGCCTCCTCCTCCTCCTCCTCCTCCTCCTCCTCCTCCTCCGCCTCCTCCTCCTCCTCCCCCTCCTCCCCCTCCTCCTCCCCCTCCTCCTCCCCCTCCTGCTCCCAGAGGCCCCCCAAACAAGGCGGAGACACGCCCAGCGCCTCGTTCTTCGGCCCTCGGGCCGCCCAGCTCTCCGGCGCGCTGGCAAAACTCACCACGCAAAGTTTTCTTGCCGCAACCTCCGGCCTCGGGGGGGGGGCCCTCGCCAGGCCCGGGAAGCGTCAGGAGACGACTCGGGATGACGGGACGGGCCCCAGGCACGGGTCGGGACCTGCGGGGGGGCCCGCGTGGAAAAAAAAACATGACGTTGGGAACCTGGGGAGGAGGATGGGTGAAGGGGAGGTGTGGGCGGCAAGCCAGGTGCGCTCGAGGCCATGTCTGACACCCTGCCGCCCTTCCCACCCATCCCTTCCCACTGCGCTGCTTTATTCTCTATTCGCCGACGCGTGTCGTAGCTGTCCTGGAACTCCTACAAAGACTTCACCGTCATGCGCGCATTGAGAACAGGGGAGCTGCGTGCAGTGCAGGAGGTTGTGGATGAGCAGGAGGAGGGAGGAGGACGAGGGCGAACAGCAGCGGCAGCAGCAGCAGCAGCAGCAGCTGGAGTGAAGGAGGGGAACGAGCAGAGGACCGGGGGAAGGCGAAGGAGGGGGAAAAGAGGGGGGCGACAATGATGGGGAAGGACTCGGATCCAGAAAACTGGCCCGCGCTGGGGCGAGAACGCCAGTCTGAACGACGGGAGCATCACGCCAAATCTGAATGCAGGTCCCCGTTGCAACGGTTACGCCACTGTGGAAGGACCGAAAGCGCTCTGGATTGGAAAGGCGTGCAAGAAAACAAAAACTGGGACCAACCTCGTGAATAAACCGCAATGCGCCAGGGGTCGCGGCACACTCAGCACGTCTTCGGGGGAGAGAAGAACGTAGTACTTATGTTTAACTGTGAGGAACTAGGAGCAGGAGAGGGGGGGAAGCAATGGGGGAAAGAAGAGGAGGAAGAGAGATAGGAAAACGGGGTGACCTGTCCAGCGGCGATTTCACGGCGAAAATATATCTGAAAGATCCGGACTCTAACCACAACGTTGCCGATCACAGCCAGGCGGGTCGACACTCTTGGGGTCGCCTCGCCGACGACGGCCTCGGCATCGCAAGGGACAGAGAACGCTCACAACAAATCAAGACTGACCAGGTGATCTGTTGCACCATTTTATTTTTTGTAACCGCCGCCAGGCAGCAGCGACCAACATGCGACAGTGCCCGGAGCCAGCGAGCCGAATATCGTTTTAAACGACGGGGCCGCTAAGCAGCGTCAAAGGAGGAGGAGGAGGAGGAGGAGGAGGACGAGGAGGAGGAGGAGGAGGAGAGGGAGGAGGAGGAGGAGGAGAGGAGGGCTCACCCATCAAGCCAAACTTCGACGGCCAATGGCGTGGCGCCGTCTTTCCCATCTAGATGGCCCACCCCTTCACTCACCAGTGTGGCTGCCAGCGCGACCTGAGCCGCGACAGCCAGCATAGTTGTCCAGCGGGTCTTCCAAGACCGGGCTGCTGCTGGTTGGAGTGCTACCGGGGCTGAACGCGCTTTCGCAAGCGCAGCTTGGTCAAGCATCTCCAAAACATCGCGGTTGCACCGGCCTCCAGTCTCAGTAGCTGCCACCATCAGTTGCAAGATTGGGCTCCCAACCAATTCTGGAACGTCGCCGTCTTACTATGGAGAGCCCGACGGAACGATACTCCTGGGATCGTAGCCGCATTGTCCCATGGTGAACCGTCGGCGTGTAGAGGCGAGATCAGCGTGGCGTCGATTGCCAAAGGAACGCCGTGCCTGATAGGTAGGCCAGTCGCCACTATCTCCACCATCCGGCCGTCAGCTGGGTCAATGTTTGGGAGGGCTGTGTCGCGAAGTGAAACATTTTCCCTCACTCGTGCCCCTGCTTCTCGTAGGATGCGCTTCCAGATACGCTCGAGTGGAACTGATCTGGATTTTAGCCGCCCGCTCTTTGGGCACGACGCGGCATGATCCCCGAAAGCGTCCAAGGTGTGCCGGCACGCTTTCCCACATCGTCCGCCCGAAAGTGGAATAGGCCACCGTAGACGTCTCCGCATGGCAATTTGAAACCGCAGCGGCTGCAAGGCGAAGATAGATGTGGTCCGAAAGGATGGCTCTCAGCCACCCGCTTGCCGGTCCTCCGGCTTGCGACAGCAACATGGCATGGCGGACCCCGTCACAAGTAGGGAGTACCACGTGTTCCAAAAAGTAGTGTTCTGCATAGGAACAAGCGTAGCACTGCCAACCTCTTTCGAAATCCGCAGCATCAAAATCGTTGTCGGTAGCCGGTGGTGGTTCGACGCTCTCCCTGGCTTCTTCCCAAGTTGGTAGATTGAGTGCCCCCTGTGTTTCCAACACCCAATTGCTGCTTACCACTTGTCGTATGGTCTCCGCAGTTGCACCCCCGTTGTGTTGTAAGTCATGTAGCACAGCGTCTGCGATAGCTGGTGTTTTTTGTTGTAGTATTGGTAAAGCGTTGACCCACGACGCCCAGTAGGCGCCTGGCGCGGATGTGGTAGCCGAACGCAGTCCTAGCCCCCCTAATCTCCCCGGCAGTGTTGCAACCCGTTGTGCGGTACCATCGCCCACCAAAGTCTGCACATTAAGTACGTCGCAGAAGGTGTGCCACACCGCGTCGTCGTGCGCATCTGTGTAAAAACGCGACAGAGACGGCGGAAGAATGCGTGCTTTGTGGTTGGCCCGTGGGACCGCCGACATACATAGCATCGTCCATGCGCACTGCGGGTCTTCCATTTTGGATATTTCTTGTAACAATCGTTGTTCTTGTCGCATGCGTTCCGCACCGGGGGCTTTGACGAATTCCGTGGTGCCCAGCGGTGCACCAATATTAGATGAAGGATCGTTGCCGTACGCCGTGTTGGCGTTACCTTCCTCGGCGTGTCCTCGTCCCTCTTGCTGATAAGCGTTTTAGACCGCACGCTACTTCGAAAACCCCTCATCCTGTAGAATTCTTCGCGCCCCGATGCGTTCGAAAACACCGGCCCCGCACATTCCCGGTCGTGGCTCGGAATGGGGCGCGCCGCGTCTCACGGAAATGCCAGCGCAAGGAGAGCCAGAGCCTGGTGAGGTGCGAGGGCGACGTGAAGACGATGCGGCCGGGCACCAGAAGAGCTTCCAGGCAACGGGAAGGGATGGGTGGGAGGGGCAGGATGCCAGATGTGGCACGATCGCGCCACGGCTTGCCTCTCTCTCCCATTCCTCTCGCCTCCTCCCTCCCCCCGCTCATCCTCTTCCTCCTGCTCGTCCTCCCCCGTGAGTCGAAAATGACGAACAACCTCCTGTCGTGATTTTTTCCACTACGCGAGGGTCTGGGATAGGGAGCAGGCAGGCAGGCAGGCAGGAGGAGGAGGAGGAGGAGGAGGAGGAGGGGGAGCAGGAGGAGGAGGAGGAGGAGGAGGAGGAGGAGGAGGAGGAGGGGGAGGTGAGGAGGGGAGGAGGAGGAGGTGAGGAGGAGGAGAGAGGAGCACAGGCAGGCAGGCAGGCAGGCAGGCAGGCAGGGGCAAGGCAGAGCAGGCAGGCAAGGCAGGCATGCAGGCAGGCAGGCATAGGCAGGCGGCCAGGCAGGCAGGCAGGCAGGCAGGCAGGCGGAGAGGAGGAGAGGAGGAGGAGGAGGAGGAGAGGAGGGGGGAAGGGGAGGGAGGGGGAGGGGGAGGAGGAGGAGGAGGAGGAGGAGGAGGAGGAGGAGGAGGGGGAGGGGGAGGAGGGAGGGAGGAGGACGAAGTGGGCAACGATGACCAGGTCTGCTGTCTCGGGGGGGGGCGAAGGGATGGGGGGGCGCTGCCGGACGCGGCCGGCGCCTCGTGCGGAAGGCCTTGCACTCGTCGGTGAACTGCTCCACGTACCTGTCGTGCTCCTGCGGGGGCGGATGGGGGGGCCCTCCTTGCTCCCCGCCACCTGATAGCGGGTGGGTGGGCGCATGAAACACACAATATGCGTCTGAGCAGTACCCCTAGACTCTGGTTTTGCTCGAGTTGCGGGTATTTTGCCAGTCAGATGATCAGAGGTCTTGGGCAACCATGTCTCAGGACCACGAATTCCAACCGAGCCGAGTATTTATCCAGGATCGGCAATGGGCAATGGCCCAAGGTTCGGAGTCGGGCCGAGCTCGCTCGTAGGGGTTCGTAGGTATCGGGATTCGCTTCGAGACTGGTCTCACTCACTCCTCCTTTTCCTCCCTCCTCCCTCTTCCCTCCTTGGGGGATATGATGGCCCCGGCCATGATATCCCCACCCTGGCCCCCACCACACTCTTGGACGCCCCCGAAGTTTCCGGGGCCATGGCACACCATTCCCCTCTCAGGGCGCGGGGTGGCTGGTGGCGAAATCGTGACCCTGCGCCAACCTGCACGCCCCCCGAGACGACGATGACGACGACGACGACGACGACGACGACGACGACGACGACGACGACGACGAGGACGAGGACGAGGACGAGGACGAGGACGTCTCCGAGCTGGGCAGCACAGCGAGAGCGGCAAGCGCCCCTCGGCGGCGAGCGAGAGCGGGGAAATGTGAAGGAGAAGGCCTTCTCAGAAGGCGGCGGGACTTCTCAGAAGCCCCCTCGCGCCTTCGGAGAAGTGTTCCCTGTGTCTTCGGGGAAGGCTCAGACAACTTCTCTCAGAAGGCCTGGGGACTTCCGACCCTCCTGAGAAGGCCTTCTCCTTCGCTACGGGAATGTAGAATGCCAGAAACATAAAAACTCGGAGGCCCGTGCGGATTTCTCGCATCCGCGCTGGACCCCCCTCCCTGGCGCGCGGAGAGCGCCATGGAACGGCGCCGGAGGCGCCGCCAGGGGGGCCCAGCGCGGATCCGAGAAACCCGCGCGGACCTCCGAGTTGTATGCTTATGTCATCCTTCGCTCCCCTAGCGAAGGAGAAGGCCTTCTCAGGAGGGTCGGAAGGCCCAGGCCTTCTGAGAGAAGTTGCCTGAGCCTTCCCCGAAGACACAGGGAACACTTCTCCGTTCCCCTGTTCTTCGTTCCCCTGTCCTCGCTTCTCCCTCCCGCCCGCCGCCGACGATGACCTCCCGCCCGACGTCCGACGATGACCTCTCACGAGAGACTGGCGACGCGCGGCCTCCCGCCGTGCTCTCCCCCGGCAGGCCCCCCGAGGCAGCCGCGGCGCGGCTCGAGGCGGCCGCGCGGCACGTCCCGTGGATCATCCCACCAGCAAATCCCTCCTCCTCCTCCTCCTCCTCCTCCTCCTCCTCCTCCTCCTCCTCCACGTCTTCCTCCTCCACGTCTTCCTCCTCCACGTCTTCCTCCTCCTCCTC
>CAUYUJ010022532.1:61314-63814 GCA_963575745.1 Prorocentrum cordatum
TCTCTTTGACTTGGAGTAGGAAAAAAGCTCGCCACCGTCCCCTTCGAGGGGCTCACCCCTCTCTTTGACTCGGAGTAGGAAAAAAGCTCGCCACCGTCCTCTTCGAGGGGCTCACCCCTCTCTTTGACTTGGGGTAGGAAAAGGCTCGCCATCGTCCTCTTCGAAGGGCCCGCCCCTCTCTTTGACTCGGAGTAGGAAAAAAGCTCGCCACCGTCCTCTTCGAGGGGCTCACCCCTCTCTTTGACTCGGGGTAGGAAAAAAGCTCGCCACCGTCCTCTTCGAGGGGCCCACCCCTCTCTTTGACTTGGATTAGGAAAAAAGCTCGCCACCGTCCTCTTCGAGGGGCCCACCCCTCCCTTTGACTTGGAGTAGGAAAAAAAAGCTCGCCACCGTCCTCTTCGAGGGGATCGCCCCTCTCTTTGACTTGGAGTAGGAAAAAAAGATCGCCACCGTCCTCTTCGAGGGGCCAACCCCTCTCTTTGGCTTGTGGCAGGAAAGAAGCTCGTCACCGCCCTCTTCGAGGGGCCCACCCCTCTCTTTGACCTGGAGTAGGAAAAAAGCTCGCCACCGTCCTCGTCGAGGGGCTTACCCCTCTCTTTGACTTGGAGTAGGAAAAAAGCTCGCCACCGTCCTCTTCGAGGGGGTCACCCCTCTCTTTGAGTTGGAGTAGGAAACAAGCTCGACACCGTCCTCTTCGAGGGGCTCACCCCTCTCTTTGACTTGGAGTAGGAAAGAAGCCCGCCACCGTCCTCTTCGAGGGACTCACCCCTCTCTTTGACTTGGAGTAGGAAACCAGCTCGCCACCGCCCTCTTCGAGGGGCTCACCCCTCTCTTCGGCTTGGAGTAGGAAAACAGCTCGCCACCGTCCTCTTCGAGGGGCTCACCCCTCTCTTTGACTTGGAGCAGGAAAAAAGCTCGCCACCGTCCTCTTCGAGGGGCTCACCCCTCTCTTTGACTTGGAGTAGGAAAAAAGCTCGCCACCGTCCTCTTCGGGGGGCTCACCCCTCTCTTTGGCTTGGAGTAGGAAAAAAGGCTCGCCGCCGTCCTCTTCGAGGGGCTCACCCCTCTCTTTGACTTCGAGTAGGAAAAAAAGCTCGCCACCGTCCTCTTCGAGGGGCTCACCCCTCTCTTTGACTTGGAGTAGGAAAAGAGCTCGCCACCGTCCTCTCTTTGACTTGGAGTAGGAAAAAAAAAGCTCGCCACCGTCCTCTTCGAGGGGCTCACCCCTCTCTTTGACTTGGAATAGGAAAACAAAAAGCTCGCCACCGTCCTCTTCGAGGGGCTCGCCCCTCTCTTTGACTTGGAGCAAGGAGAAAGCTCGCCACCGTCTTCTTCGAGGGGCTCACCCCTCTCTTTGAATTGGAGTAGGAAAAAAAAGCTCGCCACCGTCCTCTTCGAGGGGCCCACCCCTCTCTTTGACTTGGAGGAGGAATAATCTCGCCACCGTCCTCTTCGAGGGGCTCACCCCTCTCTTTGACTTGGAGTAGGCAGAAAAAAAGCTCGCCACCGTCCTCTTCGAGGGGCTCACCCCTCTCTTTGACTTGGAATAGGAAAAAGCTCGCCACCGTCCTCTTCGAGGGGCTCGCCCCCCTCTTTGACTTGGGGTGGGGAAAAAGCTCGCCGCCGTCCTATTCGAGGTGCTCACCCCTCTCTTTGACTTGGAATAGGGGAAAAAAAAGAAGCTCGCAGCCGTCCTCTTCGAGGGGCTCACCCCTCTCTTTGACTTGGAGTAGGAAGAAAAGCTCGCCATCGTCCTCTTCGAGGGGCTCACCCCTCTCTTTGACTTGGAGTAGGAAAAAAGCTCGCCATCGTCCTCTTCGAGGGGCCCACCCCTCTCTTTGACTTGGAGTGGGAAAGAAGCTCGCCATCGTCCTCTTCGAGGGGCTCGCCCCTCTCTTTGACTTGGAGTAGGAAAAAAGCTTGCCACCGTCCTCTTCGAGGGGATCACCCCTCTCTTTGACTTGGAATAGGAAAAAAGCTCGCCATCGTCCTCTTCGAGGGGATCACCCCTCTCTTTGACTTGGAGTAGGAAAAAAAGCTTGCCATCGCCCTCTTCGAGGGGCCCACCCCTATCTTTGACGTGGATCTTATCTGCGAAGCTGTCCGCTTTAGCAGCAGCCACAGCAGCAGCAGCAGCAGCAGCACCCTTCTCCCTCCGCAACACCTCCAACTGCCCATCCAAAACAGGATCCCCCTCGAGGGGCGCCAGAGTGAGCCCCTGGGCCCCCATGTTGCCGAAGCGCCACTCCTCCGAGTAAAAAACCTCGGCCCGAGTCACAAATTTGACCAGCTGCATGCGCAGCACAAGCACCCCTTTGACCAATCGAACTGTCTGACTATCGTGGCGACTCGAGGCCGCCCCTGTCTTAGCCAGCCGACGTGCTTCTGCATTTCCCGTCCTCTCGAACTCCGCAATGCGGCCTTCCCGCGCACCGATACTGGTCGAGTACGCTCTGATATTTCCACAGAATCAACTCGAACTCCCCATATCGGAAGATCC
>CAUYUJ010022532.1:68814-74693 GCA_963575745.1 Prorocentrum cordatum
ATGAGCTGCAGGGCCATCAGCAATGCATATAGTTCACCTGCTCCTGATTCCTGGACGGGATGAGGAAGGGGCCCGAACGCGCTGCCCTCGCAACGGCTGCTCCGATCCATGGCCACCACAGCCCAACCAGCACGAGCCGCGCACAGGGAGGTCACATCATAGCCCGAGCCGTCTATGCATATCCTGCTGCCTAGGAATCCTGCTTCTGGCGCTTTTTCCCACCGCCAAACCTCGGCAGTGGAAAACTTGGGCCAGTCATAACCTGGGTCCGCAATCAGCGCTCTCGTCGACAAGAAGTCGTAGGCGCCCAGCTGCGTACCTCGGTCCACGCACTGCGGCAGGTCTAAGTCCCGCCTAAACAGAAGAAAGCCATCACACTGGTACAAACGATGCTTTGGCGTGCCGTCATACATGCCGCAGACCCTGCACAGCGGCGTGATGGCACGCCTGTCCTGGAACAAAACTTCCCGAGTGGGATGACCTCCTGCGACTACATTACACAAGAAAGAGGCAGCTGCATTTCTCCCCGCTTTCCTGAGGCCTCTGAGGGTGTCCACGATGGGCCCCAGGAGGGGGGGGACCACGCGATCAGGATCATCGGGATCAGGGGCCCCAGCGTGCTCCAGGAGCCTCATATGTGTACTGTAGTCTATCATTGTAGTAAGGGTGCGCTTCCCGAAGTGGTTGAGGTCAAGTGAGAAACCACGGCAAGACTCCCAAGTGTCCCAATTGGTAAACCTCCAGCCCAGACGATCCAAGGTAGCCCAGACCGCTCCAGCTGGCCCCCGAACCTTGTCCCAAGCCCTGGTAGCAACAGTAGGGCACGCCTGCGCACAGGCCCTCATGATGTGCTCGGGGACCCATTTCTGTTTCACTGCCTGTTGCCACGTCTTGAGTGGCAGGAGGTTGGCCTGGAACGCAGGGTCCATGCCCCTGGTCGGGCCCAACAAAAACTGCAGAGTCCTGGAACGGCCCCGCCCTTTGCCGAAAGAGGCCAGACCTATGATCGAGCGCAACTTCAGGGCCGTCGATGTGTTCATGCCTATGACCGCTGTGCCGTAAAAAGCTGCTGGCAAGCCTCCTGTCTTCGCCACCTTGCACGAGCCGGAGTAGCCCGAGCGGAGGCCCCTAAATCGGCGAACCCGGGGCCCCAAACTCTCCCATCTCGATCCCTGGACTGGAGTTCGGCGCCGACCTGCCGTGTAGTCAACCCCAAGGTTGCGAGTCGTCTTGACCACCTGGAATTTCCAACGCGAGAGCCGCGTTTTCACCCGAACTTCAATATCCCGAGACGTCGCCGTGATCAGGCCTTTCGTGGGAGAGATCAGGAAACCAAGTTTCTCGAGATAGCTGCACAACGTAAAAGTAGCATCGGCCGCCGTTCTCGCCACCGCCCTAGCCTTACCCGTCGCTCCGCACGTGATACCGTCCACGACATTGTAGATACGAACCGGCGGGAACTTCGATACAACCTGGTCTAACGGGTCGAGAAGGAGGCACTTTAGCAGGGTGGTGGCGAACGTGCAACCTGCCAAGATCGCCCGGATACAGGCGACAAGCTCAGAGCAGACCCTGCCCACCTGCAGGACCCTCTGGCCCCTGTACAAGCAGAGGAGGTAGCGCAGGCGGTACAAGGGAAAGCCGTGCTTGATGGCCGCCAGGGCCAAGAAGAAGCGAACCACCTTCTCATAGCACTTGGTGATATCGACCAGAACTGAAGCAGCAGAGTGCCCAAAAATGTACGCGTGCTCCATCCGAATAGCCTGCTCCCAAACAGCCCTTTCACACGAACGCCCCGTGCTTCTGACAGCTATCCCCGTCCCACAACTGAGCCCTCCCTTGTCTGTGGTCCTGCTTGGGTGCACGAGCGCATTCCAACCTAGCTGGCGAAGCTGGTGGGTGCCCTCACGACGATCGTCTCCGAACGCGAAATCCTGGAACACAACAACCTGGCCGAATGACTCGGACTGCAAATATGTCTTCAACGATTTCCAAGAAGATGAATTACAGGTGTCGATGGTCATACAACGACGAACTGCTTTCACCGAAATATCAGAACTACGATCGCCAGGCAGGTCTTGACGAGCGTCAGCAGTACCGACATTGCCCCCATCAACAGCACGGAGACTCAACGGCACCTGCTGCACATCAGGGGCCTGCTGCGTCCTGCAAAACCCTACCGCGCCCCCTGCACGCGTTGTGTCCCTCGCCTCCTGTGGAGAGGGTGCCCAGGCCGAGGCATAGGTAGGTGGCGACTTTGAACCTGGGTACCCCGAAGGGTCCCAAGGTTTGCGTCCTAACGCCATACTAGTACACCCGGTCGAGGGAGTTGACGTAGCCCTGGTACTTGGCGTAGTCGAAGGATGCGCCGCCCCCGCCGACGGCGACTGAACACGATGACGGGGTTGCTTATCAGGAAGACTGTCGGAAAAACGCGCCGCTCCCGCCGACGGCGACTGCGCGCGATGACGGGATGATCCACTCCCAGATCCTGACGAGACGTTTTTCTTGACTGCATCGACCAAAACGCGGGGAGGAGGGTGCTGGTACTCCCAAGGCTGCGCCGTGGATGCTGAAGTCGTCCACGAACTGCTTGGCCAGCGCGGGGCAATTACGGGCTGCTCCCAACCTGGTGTGGAAGTACACGCAGCAAGAATATCGGGAGGCAAGCCGTACCCCGAACATATGGCGCTCTCTGCCTGCCATCCTCGCTCCGATTCCCACCCCCAGGGCCCCTCTTGGCGGTCCCAGCGCCAAGATGACACTGGTCTACCAAGGGTTTCGTCTGAGGGGAGTCTCAGAGGTCTCATGGCAGGTGAGTCTAGCGACCAAGAGCGAGTAGCCATCCACGAAGCCCAGTTGGCAATCGTCGAAGGTGGGGCCCAGCCGTCAAAGGCCTGGCCCAGAATCACTTGCACTGGCAACGCCTGCAGCGACGCTGGACGCCTTGGCGAACTGCCTCTCCAGGTCGAACTGCTCCACGTCAACGGGCGCCGCGAAGGCCCCAGAGGCTGCCGTCGCCGAGGCCGATGCCAGGGCCTCCTGGGAAGGTGGCTGCGGCGGCCGCGGAGGCGGGCCTGCAGCGGCTGGGGCGGCACCACCAGACGGAGGGGCTGCCGCTGAGGCCACAGACTGGGGCGGAGTGTGGCCCTCGGCCGCCCCCTCGGCCTCGGCCTCCTCGCCAGTGCGGCGACGCTTGGCCGCCATTCTCTGGCGGAAAGCGCGCTGCTCCTCCACCAGCTCCTGCACCATCGTGCGAACCGCTCCGAAGGCGTCGGCGACTGCTTTCTGCTACCTGCTCGACTTCTGTCTTGCGCTTTTCGGCCTCTTCGCGCTCCGATGACGAGATCTCGATCCCCTCAGCCTCCAGGCCGAACAAGCCGTCATCCTCGAAGAGCTCGAAGCCCTCGCCGTCCAGCAGCTTGGACAGATGTAGCCCATGGCGTACAGGCCCCTGAGGCTCTGGCCGAGCTTGCGGAACACCTGCAGCGAGAAGGTTGACCGCCTCGTGGCATTTGGCCTGGCAGAGCTCGTAGTCCTGTAGCGCCAGCACCGCCTGCTTCTGGGCCTGCACGTACTGCTCACGCAGCGAGTCGGCGGACTTGACGCGCTTGTCCAGCTGCTGCTTGGCCTCTCGCATGGCGTGCTGGGCCGCCCCCACAGATGGCTGCTTGGGCTCCGATGCCCTCTGCAGCCTGTCGATGAGGCCCTGGTAGTGCTTGACGTTCTGGCCGTCCCCCAAGCTCTCGAAAGTGCGGAGCAGGCCCTGCAGCTTGGGGATGTCCTCGACCTTGTACTTCGAGTCCCTGTCGGCACTCGTGCCAGCCATGGCGCCAGGCGGGACCCAGCCTGAGGCCTGGAGCTGGAACCCCGCAGGGAGCGCCTGGTGCAGGAGAGGCGGTGGGCCGAGATAGCCCTGCGGTCCCACCTGCTTCGGGCCTGGGAGGGCGAACTGGTAGCCCTTGCCCCCCTTGGCGTCCCCCTTCTTCCCCTTGCCCTTGCCACCTCCTTTCTGTCCCTTGGCGGACTCGCCATGAGCTGGCAGGGGGCCCAGGGGCGGCAGCTCCGCCCACACGCCCTGGGCTGGCGCCTGGGCGGCTGGCTGCACGTAGGCGACGGGCGGGAGGCAGTGCTTGCAGAACCAGAAATGGGGAAGATTTTTCTTGCAACCACAGTGGGGGCACGGCGGCTTCGAATATCCGCTGCTGTCCCCATCGTGCTTCTTGAAGGAGCCCACCCAAGTCCACTGCCGAGCGTCGCCCTTGTCATCACGCAAACTAGGCTGGCCGCGACGAGAAGAGCCCATCGGAGTGTAAAGGGTAGGCTGCGTACGAAGGAAGTAACTGTAAGAACTTGCCCCAGCAGGAGCTCACAAAAGCTGAAGCCAGAAACTGGCCGCAGGGTCACTGGCGGGGGCGCGCCTCCCCCACGCCAAAAAGGCCTCAGTCCCTGAGCGAAGCGCTACGGACTTGAGCCAAAATGGCTTGAGCCAACATGGCTACGGACTCCTCCTGCTCCTCCTGCTCCTCCTCCTGCTCCTCCTCCTCCTGCTCCTCCTCATCCTCCACCTGCTCCTCCTGCTCCTCCTCCTGCTCCTCCTCCTCCTCCTACCCTTACCCCTCCCCCTCCCCCTCCCCTACCATTCCCCTTCCTCCTCCTTCTCCTCCTCCTCCTCCTCCTCCTCCTCGTCCTCGTCCTCCTCATCCGCCTCGTCCTCCTCGTCCTTCTCGTCCTCGGCCTCGTCCTCCGCGTCCTCGTCGTCCTCGTCCTCCACCTCCTCGTCCTCCTCGTCCTTCTTGTCCTCCTCCTCCTCCTCCTCCTCCTTCTCCTCCTCCTCCTCCTCCTCCTCGTCCTCGTCCTCGTCCTCCTCCTCCTCGTCCTCCTCCTCGTCCTCCTCTCCTCTCTAGTCCCTCCGCCTCCTCTTCCTCCTCCTCCCCCTCCCCCTCCCCTCCACCCCCCGTCCCTCCGTCCTCGTCGTCCTCGTCGTCCTCGTCCTCCTCCACCTCCTCGTCCTCCTCGTCCCTCCACTCTCCTCCCCCCCTCCTACTCTCTCTCTTCCTGCTCGTTCCTTCACTACTCGGTCACTCCTCCTCGTCCTCCTCCTCGTCCATCCTCCTCCTCCGCGTCCTCCTCGTCCCCTCGTCCTCCCGTCCTTCTCTCCTCCTCCTCCTCCTCCTCTCCTCCTCCTCCTCCTCCTCCTCCTGCTCCTCCTCCTGTCTCTGCTTCCGCGCCCTGTCCTCCTCCGTGCAGTCCTCCTGTTCGCTCTCGCTCCTCCTCCTCCTCCTCGTCCTGCTCGTCCTCCCTGGTCCTCCTCGTCCACCTCCTCGTCCTCCTCCTCGTCCTCCTCCTCCTCCTGCTCTCACTGCTCGTCTGGCTGTCTGCGCCACTCTTCCTTCTCCGCCTCCTCCTCCTCCTCTGCACATCATATCCTCGTCCTCGTGCCTCCTCCTCACCCCTCCTCCTCCTCGTCTCCCTCCTCGTCGCTCCCCGTCCTCCTCCCTCCTCCCTCCCTTCCCCTCCCTCCCCTCCCATAACCCCGTCCCCTCCCCCCTCCCCACCCCTCTCCCTCCCCTCCTCCTCCCTCCCTCCCTCCCTCCCTGCTCTCCCTCCCTCCTCCTCCTTCCGCCTCCTCCTCCTCCTCCTCCTCGTCCTCCTCCCTCGTCCTCCTCCTCGTTCTCCCTCCTCAATCCTCCTCATCCTCGTCCTCGTCCTCGTCTTCCTCCTTGCCCTCCTCCTTGTCCTCCTCGTCCTCCTCGTCCTCCACGTCCTCGTCCTCCTCCTGCTCGTCCTGCTCGTCCTCCTCGTTCTCCTCCTCCTGGTCCTCCTGGTCCTCCTGGTCCTCCTGGTCCTCCTGGTCCTTCTCGTCCTCCTCGTCCTAC
>CAUYUJ010022532.1:74793-102293 GCA_963575745.1 Prorocentrum cordatum
TGAAGAAACGCCGTGTGTTTTCAAAAGCCGAAACCGGCCTCGCGTGCGTTCTTTTGTTACTATCTGCCTTCTCTTTCGGCAATCATGGGCGCATGGCTCTGCAGCGGCAGGGTGCGCATGCCGCCAAAGACCTCTCAGAGCCGGTGTGCACATCGAGCGCTTGTGGAAGCCGAGCCGAGCCTCAAACAGGAACTGCGCGCTATTGAAGCCGACTGCAACCCCGCAGAAGCTGCGTGCTTGCGGAATCCGCAGCCGACCTGACAGAAACCGCGTGCGCTTCTGGGGGTCAAATTCGGCCGCAAACAAAAACTGCTCGCTTTCGGGTGCGGAACTCGACCTCGCTGAAGCTGCGTGCTTCCGGAAACCCAAGCCGACCTCAAAGATGCCGCGTGCGCTTCTGGGGGCCGAGTTCGGCCTTAATCAAAAAGGAGCTGTGCCCTCTCGGGAGCCGGACTCGCCCCCCTCGTCGTCGTCGTCGTCGTCGTCGTCATCGCCGATGGCGGCGGCGCCGGCGGCGCAGCGCCTGGTGTGCGCCCTGCGCCACCTCGAACGACGTGGCCTTCTCCTCGCCATCGCCCCTGACGAGGAACTGGAAGGCCTCGCCGGGCCGCAGAAGCGAGGGGTGGGAGGGCAGTGAGGAGGAGGGACCCTATCTCTGGCGATACTTCTTTCACGCGGCGTCCCTTCTCTTCGATCTCGGCCTCTGACGCCCATGGTCGAGCCCCAGGGCCATCAAACACGGCCCCAGCCCCGGGGAAGTGGGAAGCGAGGGGGACATCTGGGGCCGCAGATGGCAAGAATAATTACATCGGCGGATGCTGGGGGCCGAGGAGACTGTCAGAGGAAGAGAAGGTGCCGATACCGCTACCCTTCCCTTGTCGCCACGGCTGGGTTCGCCTCGAAACCCTGGTCGGGGCGCGCCCGAGGAGAGGGCCGTGGCGCAGCGGCCGTGGAGCAGCGGCATCGGCACATCTCCGTTCCCCCTACGGCTGGGCGCTTCGAGGATTCAGTTGTTCCTCGCCCTACTGTCGACCGGGGCCACGCGCGCGCGCGCTCAGGTTTTAGCCTTAAGTCGGGCGTGTCCCCCTACAGGGGGATTTTGGACGAATAATTAAAGATAGGCAAAGAAGACTCCAAAAGGGCCAAAAAATACTCCAAGGGGCGAGCCCCCGCCGGCGACGGCGGCAGCGAGGACGACGGCGACGAAGGGCGGCGGCGGCGGCGGCCGACGGCGGAAGCGACGACGACGACGACGGTGCGGGCGGCGACGAAGGCGGCAAAGGCGGCAAAGACGGCGTCGAGTGCCGAGGGCGGCGGCGGGGGCAGCCTCGGCCTCCTGGGTCCTGCCGGCGTCGGCGTAGATCTGCCTGGGGCGCGGCTGGGCCGACGGCCGCCCCGCGGCTTTCTGATCCCCCCTGCTCTTGCTCTTGCTCTTGCTCTTGCTCTTGCTCTTGCTCTTGCTCTTGCTCTTGCTCTCTCTCTCTCTCTCTCCTTCTATCTCTCTCTCTCTCTCTCTTTCTCCCCCTGCTCTTCCTTCTCCTCCCCATCCTCCTCCTCCTCCTCTCCAACCTACCTACCTTTCCATCCCTCCTCCTCCTCCTCCTCCTTCCTCCCTCCCCCTCCTCCCTCCCCCTCCCCCCTCCCCCCTCCCCATCATCCTCCTTCCTCCTCCTCCTCCTCCCACTCCTCCTACCTCCTCCTCCTTCCTCCTTCTCCCTCCTCCCTCCTCCCTCCCTCCTCCCTCCTCCCCTCCTCCTCCTCCCTCCTCCTCCTCCTCCTCCCTCCCTCCCTCCTCCTCCTCACTCTCGCCCCTCTCTCCCTCACTCCCCTCCCTCCCTCCCTCCATCCCTCCGCCCCGCCCCCGCCGCCCGCCGCCCGCCGCCCCGACCTCCCTCCCTCCCTCCCTCCCTCCTTCCTCCTCCCTTCTCCTCCTCCATTCCTGCTGATCTCCGATGATCCTAGTGCTCCTCCTCCTGCTACTCCTCCTGCTCCTCCTACAATTTCCTCCTCTTCCTGCCCTCATCCTCGATCTCCTCCTCTCCTCCTCCTCCTGCTGCTCCTCCTCCTCCTCCTCCTCCGTCTCCTCCTCGTCCTCCTCCTCATCCTGCTCCTCCTCCTCTTCCTCCTCCTCCTCCTGCTCCTCTCCTTCTCCGGCGGCGGGCCGCGTGTCGGGCCGACCGCGCTCTGTGATCGGGGGCTGGAGTACTCCACCACCCCGAAGAGGGAGCGCGCGTTCCAACCGCGAGGTTCTCCTCCTCCTCCTCCTCCTCCTTCTTCTTTTTCTCCTTGTCCTCAGCAGCAGCAGCAACAGCAACAGCAAACGCAACAAGAACGTTCGCATCCGCATCCGCATCCGCATCCGGATCCGCATCCACATCCACATCCACATCCACATCCACATCCACATCCACATCCACATCCACATCCACATCATCATCATCATCATCATCATCATCATCATCATCATCATCATCATCATCATCATCATCATCATCATCATCATCATCATCATCATCATCATCATCATCATCATCATCATCATCATCACCATCATTATCATCATCATCAGCAGCAGCATCATCATCACCACCACCATCATCATCATCATCAGCATCATCATCATCATCAGCAGCATCATCATCATCGCCATCACCATCACCATCATCATCAGCAAGAGCAGCATCAACATCATCATCATCAGTATCAACATCATCATAATCATCATCGCATCAGCACCAGCATCAGCATCAGCAGCATCATCAGCATCATCATCAGCACCACCATCATCACCATCATTATCAGCATCATCATCATCATCCTCATCATCATCGTCGTCATCAGCATCACCATCATCGCCATCATCCTCCTCCTCATCATCAGCATCATCATCAGCATCACCATCATCATCAACAGCATCAGCATCAGTATCAGCATCAGCGTCATCATCAGCAGCATGATCTGAATCTGCCTCATCATCACCATCATCATCAACAGCATCAGCATCAGTATCAGCATGATCACAATGTTCATCATCATCATCATCATCATCATCATCATCACTATCATCATCATAAGCATCATCGTCATAATCATAAGCACCATCAACAGCATCACCATCATCAGCACCACCATCATCATCAGCATCATCATCATCATCATCATTAGCACAATCAGCATCATCATCATCATCATCATCATCATCATCATCCTCATCATCAACATCTTCACCATCATCATCACCATCATCACCATCACTAGCATCATAAGCATCATCATCATCGTCGTCGTCGTCGGTGTCGTCGTCATCATCATCAGCACCATCATCAACAGCACCATCATCACCACCACCATCATCACCATCATCGTCAGCATCATCATCATCATCATAATCATCATCATCAGCATCAACATCATCATCATTATCATCGGAAACAATTCGTTACGCTGAATCCCGGCTCGCCGATGCCACCCAGCCTCTCAGCCAGCAGCGAAAGCAGAGAACCTTGGGCTCGACCTACTTCTACATGATCAAGGGCCTCGAGAGGAGCCTCAGCCTCACCACGGCTGCCCCCCTCCGCCACAGCAACGCCCCAAAAGCGCGCCCTCATGGGATCAAACGGGTCAGGGCCGAAAGCAAAGACCAGAAGCTCAGAGCTTGTTGGAAGTCCCTGGAGGCTCCCTTGAAATGGTTACGCAATAGGCTGGTGGACATGTGCGCAAACTGGAGCACGACCAAGTAGTCCTTCACTCGTGGCTGGTCTGCAGACCACCCAGGCGAGTTCGGCAGCATCTCCTCCCTTCAGGACGCCCTGCAGGTGACGCGGCAGCTCGGAGAGCTCCTGGTTGCCGACAGCGCCGCTGAAGTGCTGTCGGGAGGCACAGCCGACGATGCCAGCAGTGGAATGCTCGACATCAAGAAAGCGACCGATACCGAGCAGCAGTAAGTACGACTCGAGAGAGCGAAAGCGTGCCCTTCTTGGGTACAGGGAACTCTTCAGGGCGGAGCCGGTCGGACCCGCAAGTGGTCTCGATGTTTGGAATCATGGAAAGTAGTTCCCACCTACCTCAAAGGCAAACGGTCAGGACGGCATCAGAAGGATTGAAAGCAGAAGCTGGTGGGCTGACTAGAACTGGGGTGGTTATCAACGGACCCTAAGAGTCCCCAGCGCCCCAGAACATCGATGGCAGGATCGCTTCGAGCAGCCTCAACGGCAAGACCCTCCAGGCGGCCCCAAAGAGCTTCCCTATGAGAACTGCGTCTACGCGTGATAGAGTGCAAACCGCGGCATTCCACGCTGGCCACAGAAGACCAAGCTGACTTGATCGCAGGGCTGCTGCTCCTCATCATCGAGGCCCTGGGTGTGATGCCGCCCCAGATCCAAAACATCATATCCGTTCGCACGAGGCATAAGCAGCAAGACAAAATAGCCACGAAACCACATCCCGCGCGATCCAGTAGGAATGCTGTCAGACATTTATCGGGCGTGGGCTCGGATACGACAGTCAGCAGCTCGCGAATGGGAGCGCCACCACCGCCGCCCCTTCCTTGCCCAGCAGGCGGGGTACTCCATCGAAGGAGATTGCTTTCAGCAGACCCTGGAGTGCGAGATTTACAATAATAACTGTCTACATGATCCATGTATAATATTCTATGGCCTCAGCAACTACTTCGACCGTATCAACAGTAGGCTAGTAAGTGGAGCTCTAACAAGCGGGTTCCAACCATCCTCAGCATCTACGCAAGCCCTAGAGGTATAGCTCTCCTGAGCATGGTGACATATATGGGGATGACTCATTTCGGAAAGCCGCAAGCTGTGGTTTCGCTACGCATCTCATTTAAATATGCACCTTAGGACCGCTAGACTCATGGACCCTTGGCCATGCCGAACTTAGACCTCTACATGATCATAGATGCCATCATCATCAAGTCTCACAGCCCCAAACTGAGGACAGTGGCCAACCCTTTAAACGAGGAAACCAGCAGCCTGCTCATGTGTATCGAGAACGACCTTGACAGCAATGTCCTGCCCGCCAAGACCCACCTCCTCGCTTCCTCCACCGCCCTGCACAAGAAACACAAGAAAGCTCAAAGATCGTGGTGGCGCAAATCTGGACCCCCCCACTCCTAACTAACCTCGGTGGTGAGAGGACTGCAGGCAAACCGCAGTGCAAATGGAGGCGGGGGCGACTCGACATCGCCGGGCTGGACAAAATCATGAAACTGAAGCGCACACTTGGAGTCTTGAGAAGAACCGGAGGAGACACGAGGAAGGTTTACGACGCGGGGATTGATGCTGCGACAACTCTTGGACACGAAGTGACCGGCATGGACAATACACGCCTAGCCATAGCTCAGCAGCAACCTTTGGAGCTAGCAGGGCACAGCCGCCCAACCAGAAGTCGAACCCTCAGCTTATCCTCCTAGGGGGCCCGACTTGGAAAGCAGCAGTTGGCCCAACTTCAAGGGCTCCCAGCTTCGCGCTTCGCGCTGCGCGAAGCGCGAGGTGCGAATAACTTCGCGCTCTCGCGCCGCCTCCCAAGGGAGAAGAGGAGGAGGATGAGGAGGAGGAGGAGGAGGAGGAAGAGGAGGAGGAATCGGAGCCGAACCGCGAAGCGCGAGTAGCTTCGCGCCCTCGAGGGCGCCCTTGCAGCTTGCCTCTGGCATCTGCTCGTGCGGACGGCAGCCGCCCGTCCGGCCAGGGCCGCGGCCCCGCTCTGCGCGCTGCGAGCCCGCAGCGATGGGCCTCAGGGGCGCTGCCCCGTCGCGCCGGGGCCCCTTCGGGGCAAGGATCCCGTCGCTCCGAAGGACCTCTCATTATCCTCCTCCTCCTCCTCCTCCTCCTCCTCCTCGTCCCCCTGCCCCTCCTCCACAGGGCGGGCCTCAGCGGACGTTTGCAACCCGAGGAGAGCAACATCATCCTCTCGCGGGTTGTCCGCCGGCTGCGGTCCAACAGAAGGAACGATTGCGTGAAGCGCGATCGGGAGGCTACTTTTCTGCGAGCGAGCCGCGACCAAACTCGGAACAACCTGGCTCGAAACTTGACGCCGGTGTCGCGACGTCTGTGCTCGCCAGCCCCCGCATCACCAAGCAAGAGAAGTGATTCCTTCCTCCTCCTCCTCCTCCTCCTCCTCACAATTGTAACACAGGGTTGTTGGACCAAGGCTCGTGCACGCGACGCGGGCTGCGGCGTGAGTTGAGAATGCGTCTGTGGTGCACCCTCCGATTGCATCCAGCATCGCAAATTTTTGGCTGCCCCGTGGAGCAGCCCGTGAAGGAGCAATTGCCTAGTGAGGCTGATCATGAAGTACTTCAGAAACATCATCGTGACCATTTGGTCAAGTACAGGTCCAGACGGAGCCCGACTTTATTGTGAACCCTCCCCCTGGCACTGGACTCGAGCGGTTGGAGTTCTGATGCAGAGACACCAGCACAAACATGCAGGATGCTTTCTCAAGCCACGCGTTCACGGACGTCAGCTGCGACCCCAGTGTGCACACTGCGTACAGAGGTGCGGGGTTCGCTGTTGTGGCCATGAAGGAAGAAGAAGCATACGTGACGATTAAGGGCAACGTCGGCTGTCTGCTCCAGCAAACGTCAGGAGCTGACGAACACCTCGCCGCCCTTGCTGCTTGCCGTGTCACCTCTCTCGCCTCCCACGTGCATACCGGACACCATGCAGCGATCAAGCTGCACTCCTGGACTGGTTCCCCAAGAACAACATGTCGGACTTTAAAGCCTCAGCTGGCGCATGCCTCCGTCCCTCTGGAACGGTCTTGGTCAAAGTCGCGGCCCACCAAGACCTCCAAGGGGAACTCGAGAGCCATCAGGCTGGAGAATGTGCTGCAGGCAACGAAGCGACCGAAACGATCGCCGACCAGGCAGCACGGTCGCTTCGCAGGCCCAGCGAAGCAGAACACGAGCCTCAGAACTATGGTTAGGTCGGGCATGTCCTCCCACGGGCGGATTGTAGACGACAAATAAAAATGAGTGGAAAATCTTCAAACATTGTCAAACATAGTCGAAAAATCGTCCCAAAACTATGTTGTGACTATTTCAGAATTCTCCTCCTGTAGAGGGACAGGCCCGACTTAAAACTGTGGTTATGTTGCTTCCATACTTAAGGACCACATCCCAGAAAAAAAATCGAGCACCCAGAAAAGTATCCAAAGAGTGTCGAAACAGTGTCGAGAGAGTGTCTCCCAGGGCCCGACACGTGAAAACCCTTGATTTGTTGGGTGTTTTCTTGGTGCTCGAAATTCATTCTGGCGATCAAGGCTAAAGTCTAGGGCTCCCAACTTCGCGCTTCGCGCTCCGCGAAGCGCGAATAACTTCGCGCTCTCTCGCCGCTCCCCCAAAGGGAGAAAAGGAGGACGAGGAGGAGGGGGAGAAGGAACGAGGACCGCGAAGCGCGAATCACTTCGCGCCCTCGTGGGAGCCCTTGCAAAGTAGGCTGGAGCAGCATAAGACTAGGGCACCGAGCTGCTGCGCGAGTCTCGAAGGCACTCTGCCGCCGCCCTGCCCGGATGGCCGGCCCTCGCCCCCAAGGCAGGGAAGAAGGGCACGAGCAAACCTCGAGGGGCCCAGGGACACACACACACACATGAATGAACACAGGCCCCAGGATTCCCACACTTTTCCCATGCTTTCTGGAAATCCCAGGATTCCCAAACTTTTCCCATGCCTTCTGGAAATCTGTCTTCCCCCCAACCTCCCATATCTTCCCACATGTATCTGGAGGGCGACGGCGACTCGTGTCCCTGTGCTTTTTCCCTCCTGAAAGCCGTGCAACACCAAACCACCTCTGGGGGCCGCCTCCGATCCCCACTGGTGGGGCCCTGGGGACCGACCTCCCGAGCCTCCTCCTCCTCCGTCACTTCCTTCGCACACCCCGGGGACCGTGCTGGAAAGCCAGGGAGCGGTCCACTAATGTTCGGTGGCAACTCGTGGGGGCCTCCCACACCGTTTTGTCGGCTCTTGCGAATCGACGCTGGTCGGCGCTAGTCGACGCTAATCGACGCTAAATCGACGCTAATCGACGCAAAATCGGCGATATCTCACCGACTCCCAGACGCTAATCGACGCTAATCGACGCTAAGACGGAACTAGGAGGGTATACCATGCTCCCCTGACTTGCCACCGAGCTAATGGGAGTACGTCAGAGGCCACTGGCTCTGCACGGTCTGCAGAATACGAGCCCAATCAATCAACCACCAGAAACTAGAGCCAACGAGCCGTGCCCTGGGAACTGCAGAGCTATGGCAGCTCTCGCGGATACCCCCAAAGGTCGTCACAACTCGTTGTGGCACATGGTTAGAACACATCGGCAAGTCGAGCACAACCATCCTTTGCAAGAGATGCGGCGCCTGCACAGAGCGCGGATCAGGTCTGTCAGGAGTGCGCAATCTGAGCCCCCCGAACAGAGGAGCGGCCTCCCACCTCGCTAGAGCTTTGCACCTTCCGCACCCCAACAGCGGAAAGAACTCTCTGGTGATTTTCAAGCCACCCGTCCCTTTGGCACAATTCTATCGGCCGGCCACTCGGCTTGCCCATGCCTGAAGGGGCCCTGGGACACACAAACAAATACACACAAACAAATAACCAGATTCCCCACACATAAATTCGCATATGTTCTGGGGTCTTGTCTTCGCCCACTTCCCATATCTTCCGATATGTTCTGGGAGTCCACGATTCATTGTGTCTGTGTGCGTGTCTTTCCCTCCTGCAGATACAAGGGGGATGCGCAATAAACATAAAAAAGTCAAGCAGGAATTCAAACATGGCCATACATAGTCGAACAAATCCTCGTCCACGATTCATTGCGTCTGTGTGTTTCTTTCCCTCCTGCAGATGCAGGGGGATTGTGCGATTAACATAAAAACAAGTCAAGCAGGAATTCAAACATCGCCATACGTACTCGAAAAATCCTTGTCCACGATTCATTGTGTTTGTGTGCTTCTTTCCCTCCTGAATGCCCTCGCCTCGGAAGCTCACCCTCGGTCGCAGGCCACCGATCGGGAGGCAGTGGGCCCTCCCGCCGTCGCGAGGGGGGCCATCGTGGCGGATAGACCCAGCAGCACTGCCGAGCGCTGGTCCTCCTCCTCCTCCTCCTCCTCCTCCTCCTCCTCCTCCTCCTCCTCCTCCTCCCCCTCCTCCTCCTCCTCCTCCTCCTCCTCCTCCTCCTCCTCCTCCTCCTCCTCCTCCTCCTCCTCCTCAAGGGCGTGCGTCGTGCTCCTGCTCCAAACGCGAGGAGGCCAGCCGGATGGCTGCCGCCCGCCTCCACACCGGCATCAGGCGCACTCGCCCGGTGACCAGCCGGCCCTTCTTGTCGAGGGCCTTCCAAGGCTCGTACTCGTCTGCGGCGCGGGGCCGGGTGACCAGCAATGAAATGACCCCTAACCCTTTGGAAGGGGACCTAGGTTAGGAGGGCCAAAAGCATCAGATAGGGGGTCTTGTCTGCAGATATGTCGAGCTAAGCCCCCTAGACTTATGATCTTTGATGCAGAGACGGAGACCTCAGTGAGGCTACGTCTTCATCGTGTTTTTAGGGCTAGGGGCCCTATTACCCTCAATGGACAGAGGGGGGTAAGACGAGGCCAGGACGAGGATAACATCGTGTGGTAATAAATCGAGAATCCCTGAGATCCGGCAGCTCTGGAGGACGCCTCGGGCGCAGCGGCCTTCTCAGAGCGTTTCGGAGCGCTCTAAGAGCGTTCCAGAACGCTCTGAAACGGATGTATCCTCGTCCCATAGCCCCAGACATGCGATGTCCTGTTTTTTTCACCACGGCTCCCCCGAAAGTCTAGACTCTTTCCCCAGGGCCGGTTTCTACCCCGAGTCGTTCTTGGACGGTCCCGAGGACTGGTGAGGGCCCCCAGGGGCCGAAAATAGCGAAAAACCTCCCGCCGCGATTTTTTCACGACGCGAGGGGGCCTCGAGCAGGGCAGTCGCATCGGGCCGGGCCCGTGAGTCGCATCGGGCCGCGCCTGCACGGGGGCGGCATCCGACGAGCGGGCTCGACCGAGCCAGAGTGGCACGGCAGCGCCGTGCGAGCATGTCGCCATCGCCAGGACGTCCATTTCCCCCGTGCATCTCTTAGGTGTCCTGCGTGCTTTTCTGTTGCTCGATGGTCAAGGATGCTCCTCGATGGTCGAGGAGGAGGAGGAGGAGGAAGAGGAGGAGGAGGAGGAAGAGGAGGAGGAGGAGGAGGAGGAGGTCCACCACGCCGAGAAAAACGAGCAGCGGGCCGCAGCGGAGCGTCGGGAAGCCAGGGCCGAAGCGGATCGGGCCAGCCCGAGCCGCTACCGAGTCGCACCGATCGGATCGAGGCGGACCTTGCAGCGATTGGCCAGAAGGGGGCCCCTGACCCTGTGGGAGGGGACCTAAGTTAGGAGGGCCAGGAACATTAGGGTGGAGGGGACCTAAGGAGGGCCCTAACCCTGTGGGAGGGGACCTAAGTTAGGAAGGCCAGGAACATTAGGGTGGAGGGGGTCCTTTCTGCAGGTGTATCGCACCAAAGAACCCAGAATTATCATATCCCTAATGCGGGGACCTCAGGGAAGCTACGTCTTCATCGCGTTCTTAGGGTTGGGGGTGCTTTTTATCGTCAGTTGATGCAGGGCGGGCGGAGAGAGAGAGGCGGGGCCAGGCATTACATTAGGGGCCCGACAGCAAGGAACCTTCCACAAGACACCCAACCCTGAGGCCCCAGGACGCCCACCGACTTTGTGGTGTGGGAATGTCACGCGTTCCATAGCAAAGCCCTCGAAACCCGAAAAACCCAGGGCACCCTGGAGGCCAGCAGGGTGGTTCTTGACATGGGCCTCCACTGTATGATGCTCCCATCGTACTTCAGGTCATTTCGAGCACCAGGGAAGCAGTACCGAAACGGTGTCTGCCCGACGCGCCGGCGAAAGGTCGAGCGATTATAACCTCCCAGGACCCGGCACGTGAAAGCCCTCCAGTCTCGATGCCCTCCTGGTTGCTCGCAGCTCTTTCTGGCGGTCGAGGCTAAAGTAGGCAGGAACACCTTGAGTCTAGCACTCTGCTGTGCGGAGGTCTCTGGTTCGGCCACGTACCCTCAGCCAAGCTGGCTGGCTCATCCCCGAGTGGCCGGCCGCCTCGACAGTTTGACTGCAAATTAGGGCCAGGATGAAGTCGGGCGTGTCCCCCTACAGGCAAAATGGTAACACAAAATAATGGAAAAATAGAAAAATAGTCCCCTGACTATTTTTTGACTATTTTGGGATATTTTGTCGAAAATCCATCTGTAGGGGGACAGGCCCGACCTAAGGCCAGGGGCTCGGGGGCCCTGCGAGCCACAGGTGAATTCCCCGCTCCCCGCAGACGCCGACAGCCGAGCGTTCTGGCAAGCTCGGTGGCGGCACACCAGTGCTCTCAGGGAGCCAGGAGCGGGGGAGGGCGGCGAAAGCGGGGAGGGGCGGAGAGAGCAGAGAGGGGAGGGTCAGAGGGGAAGTGGCGCCAGGGGGGGGAGGGAGGGAGAGGGTAGAAGAAGAATAATAATAATAATAATAATAATAATAAGAAGAATAAGAAATAAAGGCATAAACATTATTTAGCGCTCCGGGGGGGCCAGGCGCCGACCCGAGAAATCCGCGCTGCGCGCCACGAATTCGTGCTCTTGGCGTGCTTCCTTCTCCGAGTGGGGAAACGAAAAAGACACCGATGCCGCCGGCCTCTGGGGGCCTCGAATATCTCGAGAAGCTCAGGGCATCGGACTTTGCTGGCCCCTTCGGGTGCGGGCGCGCGGGCCTCGACCCTCCTCTCCCTCCCTGCCGCTATGGCCCGCGGAGGAGAGCAGCACGGGCTCCCAACGTCGCGCTTCGCGCTGCGCGAAGCGCGACGTGCGAATAGCTTCGCGCTCTCGAGCCGCCTCCCAGGGGAGAAGAGGATAAGGAGGCATCGGAGCCGAAGCGCGAAGCGCGAATCACTTCGCGCCCTCGAGGGCGCCCTTGAGCAGTGTAGAAAAGACACTTCCGCCACGGGGGCACGTCGGTCCCGAGGCAGCTGGAAAGTGTACACCCCGACGTGCCACCGTACTGGCCCTCGGCGCCCAATGGCTTCCGGGTCACGCGACTCCCCGGACGTCCGCCGACATGCTTTTCTAAATCCGCGGCCCCAGAAGTCCCGACACCTTCCCCGGGGTGATTTGTCATGCCAGATCCATTTCGAATGGTCCCTGGGCCAGATGACGGACCCCTGAGGCCGAAATCCAGGAAAAACAGCCGCATTGATAAAAGCAGATCCTCGGATCTCTGGGCCATACGACTCACAAGTCGGGCCTCCTCTGGCGGCCGTTCGGGACGATCCGGGCCCCCCTGGAGAGCTCTCGACAGGGCGCAGCTGCTGGAAGGCACCCCAGGGCGAGAAAACCTCCAGGAGCGAGCGAAGGCTTCCTCCCCACCCCCCTGGCCCTGGGCCCCCTCCTCCTCCTTCTCCCACTCGTCCTCCTCCTCCTCCTCCTCCTCCTCCTCCTCCTCCTCCTCCTCCTCCTCCTCCTCTACCTCTTCCTCCTCCTCCTCCTCGTCCTCCTCCTCCCCTCCGACCTTTTTCCATCCCGAGGGCCATGAGTGTTCTCAGGGGCTGGCGCTTCCCCCCACATCGTCCCTCTGATGGCCTCAGGGCCACGAGCGCGGCCGCTGGGGAGGCCGAGACTGGCGGGGGAAGCGCCACCTCTTGCGGGTAGCGTTGGAAAGATCGCGTGCAGCATCGATCTTCAAAAGGCACGCTAACTCCTGCGAGGCGATCCCCCCTCGAGGGCCACTTCTTGTGTATGCCGTCCCCCATGCGAAGACTTCTTCGTGCACGCTGTGCCCAAGGGTGGGGAACAGCGTGCAACAAGCCGCCTGGTGGCGCCACATCGTACGCTACCTTTCTAACGCCAGCCATATGTGATATGAGATCGGGCATCCTACAGCCGGATTTTGGAAGAAGAATGGAACATAGTCAAACATATTCAAAAATAGTCACGCATAGGCATAAAATCGTCCCCAGACTATTTGTTGACGATGTTTGAATATTCCTCCAGTAGAGGGACATGCCCGACTCAATTTCAATGTTGTGCTACATGTGTGCGAACGTGGCTGGGGGCTGGGAGCCAAGCAATTCCTGTGCAGGCCCATCTCCTTTCTCCTCTCCCTGCCCCGCCTCCTCTGACGGTTTTTCCTGGCTTCTGGGAGTGGTGAGGGGGAGGAACGAGATAAATATGTATGCTGCTTTCTTGTTCCTCTTACGCCCGATGTGACACAGTAGGGGCCCGACAACAAGCAACCTGCCACAAGAAACCCAACCCTGAGACCCCAGGACGTCCATTGATACTTGGTGTGGGGATGTCACGCTGTCCACAGCAAAACCCTCGAAACCCAAAAAACCCAGGGCACCCTAGAGGCAAGCAAGGTGGTTCTTGGCATGGGCCTCAACTGTACGCTGTGTTCCTGTTCCTCTGCGAATGCCACGCCCGATGTGAGATCCGAAATAAATAAAGACGGTGCCCAAGAGCACGCGCCGTCCCAAACCGTCAGTGGCCGCCGCTGGTCAGGCGGCGTCTGTCCCCAAAAAACGGCTGGGGAGGCGATCAATTCGACCACATGCTCTTCCACATTCAGCACGCTTTCTATCTTACCAATCAACAGAGAGAGAAAGAGAGAGAGAGAGAGACGGAGAGAAAGAACGAGAGAGAGAGAGAGGGAGAGAGAGAATAAACATAGAGAGACAGAGGGACATAGAGAAAAAGAGAGAGAGCGAGAAACACCCACACACACCCATCCCCCCCCCCCCCCCCACACACACACACACCGAGACAGAAACAGACAGCGAGAAAGAGAGAGAGAGAGAGAGAAAGAAAGAAAGACAGACAGAGAAAACGATACAGAGAGAGAGAGAGGAAAGAGAGAGACAGAACGAGAGACAGCGCGAGAGTGCAAGCGAGAGAGAGGGCCAGAGAGAGAGAGAGAGAGCGCCAAAGAGAGATACTAATAGGGAGGAGGAGCAGGATAGCGTGCGACAGAGCGAGAAAGAGAGAGAGAGACCTAACATAACGAAGCATGCACGAACACACCGCCGCCGCCGCCGCCGTCGTCGCGCCGACGACTACAACGACGACGTCGTCCTCCTCGTAGAAAAGGGGGAGGAGGAGGAGGAAAAGGAGGAAGAGGAGGAGGAGGAAGAGGAGGAGGAGGAAGAAGAGGAGGAGGAAGAGGAGGAGAACGAGGAGGAGGAGGAGGAGGAAGAGGAGGCGGAGGAGAAAAGGAGGAGGAGGAGGACGAGGAGGAAGAGGCTGAGGACGACGACGACGAGGAGGAGGAGGAAGTGCGAGGAGGAGGAGGAGGAGAAGCGAGGAGGAGGAAGACGACCGCGTCCCCCCCAAAAGAAAACAAGACAAAAAAAGGTCTTCGGCGGGCGGCGCACGCGTGCGCCACGGGCGGCCTGCGGCGTCCTGCTGGGCGCCGCCCTGCACCCGCACGGAGAAGGGGCGCACCGTCCTGAGGCACGGGCGGTGGCCTCGTCCTCCTCGGCCTCCTCCTCCTCGTCCTCGTCGTCATCCTCGCGCTCCCCCTCCTCCTCCTCGCTTTCCTCCTCCTCCTGCTCCTCGTCCTCCTCCTCCTCCTCCTCCTCCTCTTCCTGCTGCTGCTGCTGCTGCTGCTGCTGCTGCTCCTGCTCCTGCCACTGTTGCTCCTGCTCCTGCTCCTGCTTATGCTCCTCCTCTTCCTCCTCCTCCTCCTCCTCCTCCTCTGCCTCCTCCTCCTCGCCGACGCCATTCGATACTGGGTATAAGGGGTAAACTCAGGGGACGTATGGGGCGCCACTAAGAGTTCTCTGAGCTCGAAGAGCACCCCTGAGTAGCCCCATTTATCATGTGAGCGACCAGGCGACAGCGGCCTGGGACCTTAACTATGCCCTCCCAGTCAGGGCAAGCACTGCCTTCCCCAAAGAGATAGCAAAGCCGTATGGACCCAAATGCCCATCCGTGTCGATGCACACGCACGGGCACCCGCCTTGGTGGCTGGTGCAAGGGCAGCACTGACGGCTTTCGTGCATCCACAGGTTCTGCGTGTTTACCTTCGTCGCGAGGCAGTCGCCTGAAGAACACAGCCCTGCGGCAAGGCGGGCGGTCCTGCACACTCACATCTTCATGGTTACCCCACTTCGCTTCCTGTGGGCGCTGCCTGGCGGCATTGCCAGCTTGCGTCCATTATGCGCGCCTTCCCCCGTCGCGAGGCAGATGCCTCAAGGACGCTGCCCGGCGGTGAGGCCTGCGGCCCTGCGCGCTCTCACGTCGAACCGCTACCAGGGTTTGTCCTTTTTGAAACGCAGGCTGGCGGCAATGCCATCGATTGTGCGTCCGCAGTTTAAGCGCGCCTGCCCCCGTCGCGAAGCTGTTGCCTCAAGGGCGTTGCCCGGCGGCAAGGCCGAAGGTTTTGCACGTGCTCATGCCTCTCCAGTCACCACGTTTCGTTTTCTGCTGGGCGCTGGCTGGCGGCAGTGCTGGCTTTCGTGCGCCAACAGTCTCTACGCGCTTACTCCTGTCGTGGGGCAGTTGCCTCGAGGACACAGCACGGCGGCAAAGCCGGCGGTCCTCCGCACCCTCGCGTGGCCTGTGTTTTACGATGGCTCGTCTCTTCTTGTGCGCTGTCTGGCGGCAGTGCCGGTTTTCGTGCATCCGCAAGTTCTGCATACTCCCGTCGCGAGGCAGTCGCTTCAAGGACACAGCCCGCTGGCAAGGCTGGCGATCCTGCACGCACGCATTGGCCTGGGACTCGCAACCATCTCCTCTGGGCGCTGCCTGGCGGCAGCGCCAGCTTGCGTGCATCCGTAGACTTTGCGCGGTTGGCCCAATCGCGAAGCAAATGCCTCGAGGACACAGCCCGGCGGCAAGGCTGGCGGTCCTGCGCACTCCCACGTCGAACCACTACCAGAATTCGTCTCCTATTGGACGCTGTCTGGCGGCAATGCTGGCTATCGTGCGTCCGCAAACCATGTGATTTTGCCCCCGTCGCGAGCGAGGCTGTTGCCTCCAGGACACAGCCTGGCGGCAAGGCCGTCCGTCCTGCACACTCACATATCCCTGGTTCTCACATTTCGTTTCCTGCGGGGTCGGCCTGGCGGCACATCCAGTTTGCGAGCATTCGCCGGTTCTGCGCGCTTGCCACCGTCGCGAGACTGCTGTTCCAAGGACGCTGCCAGCGGCAAGGCTGGCGGTCCTCCGCGCCCTCGCGTCGAACCGCTACCAAAGCTCGTCCTCTTTTAGGCGCCGTCACCAGCCATCATGGGTCCGCAGATTATGCGCGCCTGCCCCCGTCGCGGGGCCGTTGCGTCAAAGAAACAGCCCAGCGGCAAGACCGGCTGCGCATTCCCACGTCGAACCGATAAATAAGGTTGTCTTTTGTTGTTGACACTGGCTGTCAGCAGTGTCAGACTTCGTGCTTTCGCAGATTATGCACGCTCACCCCAGTTGTTAGGCAGTTTGCCTCAAGGACGCAGCCCGGCGGAAAGGCCAGCGGTCCTGCACATTCTCACCAAGGTTCGTCCTCTTTTGGACGCAATCTGGCGACAATGCCAGATTTCGTGCGCCCAGAGACAATGCACGCCCACCCCCGTCGCGAGGCTGTTGCCTCAAAGACACAGCCCGACAGCGAGGCCGGCGGTCCTGCACACCCTCACGTAATGGACTCTGGTCGACCTCGACCCAGAAACCTTCCAAATCAGGATACGAAGCTCCATCGATCAAATCCGCAAGCATTTTCAATCGACACGTCGGAAGTCTTTTGCGTCTTATGTGCCTCAAAGGCACGGCCCGACGACAATGCTGGCAGCGTTGTTCGCAACTTGAAAGTCGGAAGGTCCGACCTCAAGGACACAGCCCTGCGGAAATGCCGGCGGTCCTGCCTGCACACCTTTCCCACGAGGAATGCGCGCATACGCTGGCGACAACGCCGGAGGTGTTGTTTCCGCTGGACATGTCGGTGATCCCGCCCTCCTGGACACTGACCTGGCAGGCCTGCGCGCCTGGTCGAAGGTATTGACCTCCAAGACACAGCCCGGCGCAATGCCGGCAGTCCTGCGAGCCCAGCGGCAATACTGGCGGCCCTGCTCACCTTTCCAGGCCTGGCCGGCCCTCGGTGACCGTGGGCCCCGAGCGGCCTTCTGAGGCCGCCGACGGCCCACGACCGCCAGCGCGGCCCCGGGCAAGGGCTCACTGCCTGGGGGGCAAACGCGGGGCGCCCCCGGAAAATTTCTGAATATTTGCGCCCGGGGGGGGCGGTATGTTCAGAACGTGCCCCAGCCCGCTGGTGCCCACTCTCGCGCGTTGCAGCTGGGGCGAGGCATCCTGTGGAACAGGTCCCTCTTACATCGGCGGCCGTGGAGGGGGTCGGCCCCGTCCACACGTGGGGGGGGGGGGGGGGGGCGACCCGGCCTGCCTCAGCTGCCTGCCCGTGTCAACCCTGGGGTGGCGATCCGACCTGCGATGGTGCAGGCCCCCCCTTGACACCCCTGAGCTGGCGCCCCGGCCTACTGCAGACCTGGTCTCCATGCTGCCCTGATGCGACCCCCGTCACCGCCAGGATGGCGATCCTCCCTGCGATGTATCAGGCGCACATGCACCAACTAGGGTGGCCCCGGGTGAGCTGCCCTGGGCCCCCCTACGAGGTAAGGGAGCCAGCGTCTGACACTGTTCTGAAGGATGCCAGCCCGTCCTATGATCATGTGGTGATTCACTCCTCATGACTGACCACTTGTACGGTAGGAGGCGATATGGTGCGATCGTGAAGCACCCCCAGTCAAACCTCGTGTGTCGAACAGAGGTGGCTGTCTCGGGGTATGCTGAGCGCACATACCATCCACCAAACCAGGTGCCAACACCAGTCCCAGCACAGGCTCTGGAACCAGACGGTTGTCATCCCAACCTCCACGAGCATCTTCACATGGACGCGCCTACTCTCAAGGGCATTAGCACTACACTGCAATCCTCCTCCTCTCCTCCCCGTCGTCCTTTTCTTCCGCGTCCTGCTCCTCTCCTCCTCCTCTGCCTCATGCTCCGCGTTGTGCTCCTCCATCTCCTGCTCGTCGTTGTGCTCCTCCACCTCCTCCTCATCCTGCTCGTCCTGCTTCTTCCCTGGCTGGGGGGCAGGGGGCGATGAGGGATGGTGGACGGGCAGGGTGGGATGGGGGGGGGAAAACGGGGACACGGGTGAGCTAAACCAGGTGCGCTCGCGCCACATCTGACGTCCCACCCTTCCCACCGGTCCCTTCCCATTGCGCTGTCGTTTGTCCCTCGGACGCGTGTCATAGCGGACCTGGAACATCCAAAAAGGCCCATCACGTTGCGCGCAATCGGAAATGGGGAGCTGAGCAGGAACAGCGGGTAAGGGTAAGGGAAAGGGTGCATGCGCCGAAGTGCGGCCGACAGGCCGACGGACGACCCGGCAGGAGGAGGAGGAGGAGGAAGCCGGTCCCCCGCATGGGGCCGCCGGTCGCCGGGCGCCGGACGCTGGTCGCCGGCCAGCCGGTCGCCAGTCACCGGTCGCTGGCAGCCGGACAACAATTGGGCATCTCGGGCACCTCCCTGGGTACCTCGGGTGCGTCCTTGGGTACCTCGGGTACCACTCCCAATAAGCATGTGCATGACAACTATTGAGCACCTTGGGTATTGGGTCCCTCGGGTACCCCTCCCAATAAGCATGTGCATGACAACACTTGGGCACCTCGGGTACCTCCCTGGGTACCTCGGGTGCCTCCTTGGGTACCTCGGGTACCACCCCCAAAAAGCATGCGCATGACAACTAAGCATGTGCATGACAGCCATTGGGCACCTCGGGTACCTCCCTGGGTACCTCGGGTGCCTCCTTGGGTTCCTCGGGTACCCCTCCCAATAAGCATGTGCATGACAACAAGTGGGCACCTCGGGTACCTCCCTGGGTACCTCGGGTGCGTCCTTGGGTACCTCGGGTACCACTCCCAATAAGCATGTGCATGACAACTATTGAGCACCTTGGGTATTGGGTCCCTCGGGTAACCCTCCCAATAAGCATGTGCATGACAACACTTGGGCACCTCGGGTACCTCCCTGGGTACCTCGCGGAAGGACGAGGAGGACTAGGACAGACAAACAGCAGCAGTAGGAACTGGAGTGGAAGGAGCGAGAGGAGCAGGAAGAGCAGGTGAAGGCGGCAACGATGAGGAAGGACTCGGATCTAGAAAAGTGGTCCGCGCTGGGGCAAGAGTGCCATTCTGAACGACGGGAGCAAGTCGCCGATCTGAAACCTATGCCCAAGCCGAAGTCGGAGCACCATTTTGAAGCAACACACACAATCATATTGTAAACTGTAAACCCTTGAAACAACTCTCTTGTCCAATCCTATATGGGAAAACAACGCGCGGAGAGTGTGGGACATCTTCAGGACAGAGTCATGGGAGAGAGAAGAGTGGGGGAAGCCGGATCAGAGAGGAGGCGGGGGGAGGAGAAGGAAGAAGATGAAAGGCGGGAGCGGGAGAAGAGTGGACGACAAGGAGAGATATACTGGGAGGGGGAATGGTGGGAACGGAGAGGATGCACACGGAATCCCACCAGGCCTCTGGGCATATGTGGTTTAGCGACTTCGATGTTGCTTTCCCCTTCCTCCCCTCGGGGAAGGAGTTCATTTCTTCTCCTCATTCGTATACACACCCTTCCTAATTCGACCGGCCGCCGAGATTGACTCCTCCCTTGGGGCAAGCCCATACCATACCATCATGCCTGCTGCTGCTCCTGCATCCCGCTCCTCCTCCTCCTCCTCCCCCGCCTCCTCGCCCTCCTCCTCCTACTCCTCTTCCTCCTCCTCCGCCTCCTCCTCTTCCTCCTCCTCCTCCTCCTCCTCCTCCTTCCTCCCCCCTCCTCCTTCCCCCGGGGCACGATCAGTCGACATCGCATCGAGCAATCGGATCGGACCAGCACGTGCATCGCATCGGGCTGCATCGGCGCAAGGAGTCGAACTGGAACCGGCTGCGCCGCACCAGGATGCTTAGTTCAAAGCCATGCACGCATCGGGCCGCGCCGTGTCGACGGGAACTCGGAATCGGATCGGATCGGGTCGGACGGAGCCGATACTGAATCGGATCGATCGGATCGGCCTGAAAACCCTGCCTGGGTGCACCGGCAGCACCCGCCCAAAGCACTCCCCGCGCGCGACGGACGAGCGCCCGAGGCGTCCGAAGCGCCTAGGCACACACACGCGCGGGGGCGAGGGAGCGTCCTGCTGCCCGCCGAGTTCTCGCCGCTGGCGTCGCGCAGGAGCGGCACCACGTCCACCCGCTGGGGGGGGGAAAGGGGGGCAGGATTAGTTAGCATCGAACCGGGAAATCGGTTCGGATCCGAACACGCGACGGATCAGACTGCATCGGCATGGGTTCGAACCCCGCAAACCACGCCATCTCCTCAAAATAAAGCTTCCTCCCTGCACGCCATCCCCGTGAGGCGACCCCCCCCCGCGAGCGATTCCTCGGTGCACGCTGTTCCCCTGCCACGGCTAACTCCCGTGCGCGCTGGCCCCAAGGTGGGGGGTAGCGGATGACTTGCAATCGTTAAGCGGGCCGGCGGCGCCACCTCGCACGCTATCTGGGCGACGCTGGCTGTAGCTGTGGGGGGGGGGAGGGGGAGGGGGAAGGGGAGGGGGAGGGGGAGGGGGAGCGGGAGGGGGAGCGGGAGCGGGAGGGGGATGAGGAGGGGGAGGAGGAGGAGCAGGAGGAGAAGGAGGAGGAGGAGTCATGGATCCAGGTCGTGGACGGTGCCCACTGCAATTGCAGGCGACCGGCAACCCCAGCCTGCCCCTTACGGGAGGACGCGGGCCCGAAGGCGCGCGCACCGACGAGCAGGGGATAGGCAGCTACCTCGTCGCCCAGCGACTTGCCTCCAGCCGAAAGGGCGCGGTGCGTAGGGGGACGACCGGTTCACCTCGTCACTGCGACGTGCTTTCCGATAGTCAACCCCTGCCCAATCAGTTGGCATGCGCAACTGGTTTGTCTCCCAGGGTGAGCGGGCACACGGCCACCGTGGGACTTACGGGCCACATAGCCCCGCCTCTCTACCAAATGCACAATTCCCCGTGCCTGGTACCCATCTCCAGGTTACGGAGCGTGGCTAACGCCGCTGCCACGGGCAAAATGCCACGCGGCTGGTTCTAAAAGGCGCGAGCTGGTTTAGCTGCCCCCAGTCGCTGCATGCAGTCGATTCTGACGGTGTGCCCCGACGAGTGTGTGGCGCTGACACCATGAGAACTGGTGCCAGGCCCCCACTGTCGGGGCGGAGGAGGAGGAGGAGGAGGAGGAGGAGGAGGAGGAGGCTAATTATGAAAACGAACGTGATGGCAAACATATGTTTTTTTACCTGAGCAGTGTGGAAGCGAACACGCGTCTGACACGGGCAGGGAGAGCGAGCGAACGAACGAACCACCTGGAGGCCTCCTAGATGGGGTCCACGCAGATGGTGTCGGAGGATAGCGGCGCATCGCCAATGCATCGGCGACGCTGGCGTGGAATGCGGCGCCACTATCCGACCCCATCTACTGCGGCGATCTCCTTCTCAGGCTCGCTGCTTCGACCGTCCGCCACGGGTCCTCGCGGACGAAGATCTCCGGAGCACGTGCTGCTCATGAGCATTGCACTCCCCGAGAGGGCCGAGGTGGGTCCAACAGGGCCCCTGATCAGCAGGAGGGGACGGCAGAGACGGGGGCGGGAACACATGCGGGAAGCGGGGGAGAAGGTGCTCAAGAGGGGGGGGGGATGGAGAGGGTCTTGCCGTCGCTAGGACGCCCATTCCCCGTGCGTGTTTCGATCTCGTGCGTGCATGTCTCGCAAGATGCTCCAGGATGCTCCTCGATGGTCCATGCCGAAAACAATCCACACGTCCGAGCGATGCCAAGGGGTGAGCAAAGGGGGGGAGGGGAGAGCGGGGGGAGGGGCAGAGGAGAGGAGAGAAAGGAGGCGTTTGGCAGGTCGCTCTCGCCAGCCCTGAATGGAAGGCGCGGGGGCAATCAGACTGGAGCAGAAGGAAGAAGATGGCCCGGGGGCTGCCGAGGTGGCACCAGAAACGCCCCGATACGCAACACGCAACACGTATCTTATTGATACGGAGCTCAACACGTAGGCTGAAAACGTAGGTCCGACGCGATACGTTCGCCAAAACGTAGGCCAATACGTGGAGCCAACACGCAACGCATTGACCCGGACGTCTTGAACACGGGACGTGTTACGGAACGGAACAGAACGGAACGGAACGGACCGGCCTGCATCGTGCACCGCGCGGGTGCTGCAGGGTGGGGCCGAAGCGCCCAAAACACTAGAACATTCCGGCCATGCGCTCACTGTACGGAGTCGGTAAAAGGTGGGATCCAGAACAGATTCTGTCGTAACGGCGCTGTCCTCGGAATTGCGGCCGAATCGTCGCAACCAGATTCTGTCGTAACGGCGCTTACCTCGGCAAAGCTGCCGAATCGTCGTAACCTTGATTTGTGGGTCGCACTAGCCAGATTCTGTCGTAACGGCGTTTCCTTCGGGAATGCTGCCGAATCGTCGCAACCTTGATTTGTGGGTCCCAATAGCAAGATTCTGTCGTAACGGCGTTTCCTTCGGAAATGCAGCCGAATCGTCGCAACCTTGACTTGTGGGTCACAACAGCCAGATTCTGTCGTAATGGCGCTTCCTTCGGAAATGCGCCGAATCGTGGTAACCTGGAGTTAGAAGGCAGGAGTCGGAAGGCCCCGCCATCCCGTCGCAGTGAGGCCGTATTGCGTCGTCGTCCACCTCTGTCGGCGTACCGTCACAAAGAGTAGTCGGCGAAGGCCTCCTCAACTCAAGTAGGAAGGCGCTTGAAGTAGATTGGGATTTGTAATCGTCGTCGGCCGCCGTGTGGACCCCAAGCGGTGTGTACGCCATATGTGTATGTCGTGATATGGTGGAAGAGGTACAAGTCTGCACATGCTGGTGCTCGTCGGTCTGCACAAGTCTGCACATGCTGGGGTGGACGGGGAGGGGGTGGGAGTCGGCACAAGTCTGCAAATGCTGGTGCCCGTCAGTCTGCAAAGGTCTGCACATGCAGGGGAGGGCGGGGAGGGGGGTGGGAGCCGGCACAGGTCTGCACATGCTGGTGCTCGTCGGTCTGCACAAGGTTGCACATGCTGGGGTGGACGGGGAAGGTGTGAGGTGCGAGGGGGGAAAGTGGGAGCAGGAGTCGGAAGTCTGGGGATAGGAGCCAGCGATAAGACGTAGCTTTTTGGGAGTCGTGTGGGTAGTGGCCCCCAGGATCTCGATGAGCGGAGGTGTTCTAAATATCACATCCACACATGGTATCTGCTGATTCCAGAGTGTCCGATTTACGTCAGAAACTCTACATTGAATATTCGGCAAATCCGTCTTCCAAGCTGCGCCAAGCGTCTGTGCCGGCCAGTTTGAATAGGGACGGGTTGAACACGGGACGTGTTGCGTATCGAAACGGGCGTATCGAGGCAGCTAAGGAGACAACACGAGCATGACCCCCCCTCGCGGCTCTGGAGGCGCCGCCAGGATACCACGACGACGACCCGACGACGACGACTACGACGACGACCACCACCACGACCACGACCACGACCACGACCACGTCGACGACGCCCACGCAGACGAGGATTCCCACGTGGACGACGACGACGACCATGATCACGACCACGTTGACGAGGACCACGCTGACGACGACGATGCCGACGCCGACGACGAGGACGACGAAGCGAAGCGACGGAGACGGCCGCCTGGAAGGCCAGCCACTCGCCGCCGAGCTGGATGCTCTTGATGTAGAGGCCTCGGCCGACGCTGGCCGGAGGACCACAGTCCCCCCCCAGTCGTCTGGGAGAAGGAGGGAGGAGCAGGAGGGGCGGAGGAGAAGAGGGAGAGGGAGTGGGAAGAGGAGGAGGAGGCGGAGGAGGAGGGGAGTGGAAGGGACATGGTGATGAGGGGGAGGATATCAGGAGGGAAGAGGAGAGAGAGAGAGAGAGGAGGGGGAAGAAGGGAGAGAAGGAGAGACAGGAAGGACGGGGGTGGAGAGGGGGAAGGAAACATGGGAGGAAGAAGGACGGAGGAGGATACGTCAAGAGGAGGAGCAGGGCATGGGATCTGGATTCGCTTGCGCTGCGTTGCTCTGTCTTGACACCATGTACGTGCCCTCCCTTCATCTCTCCCCTCCCTCCCTCCCGACGACGACGACGGTCGTTCGTGACCATGCTTACCCTGAGATTTCAGAAACTTGCGTGCAGGCAGGGCAGTCAGGAATCGATGATTCGACTGAAATTCTGAAGTCTGCCCACCGATCTGGGTCCATAACCAGACTCTGCCAGATTTGCGGGAATCCCACCAGCCCTGTGGGCGAAGGTGGTTGAGGGAGTGAGTTCCTCCAACCTCCCTCTTCCCCTTGGGGGAGAGGTTTACGTCTCACCCGAGCCCCTCCCCCTGAGCCTGGACATGCCCGGTCGCGACGCGTTGGAGCGCCCAAGATGGCCCAGGATGGCCCCAGTAGGACCCCAAGCCGCCCAAGATTTTGCTTACGTGTTCTGAATGCGTGCGAACTCGTATTGGAAATACGTGAAAACCCCAAATAGCCAAATACGTCCCCACACATCGCACACTATAGCGCAATGTAACTTCCAACATGCATCCAACATGCGCCATGGCCGTCCCAATACCGCTCCAAGTGGCTACATAGCCTCCAAATCGCCCCCCAGAGAAGCCAAGATCCTTCCAACATCTAACGGAACTCCATGTGCTTCATCGTCTCGTCTTTTCGCTTCTGATGGACTCTTGGGGCCTCAATGTAAGATCAAGATGGCCAAGGTGAACCCCAAGAGGGGCCCGATGGTCCCAAAAACACCCCAAAATGCCCCGGGAGGTCATTTCGAACCCCGACGGGGGGGCATGTAAAACATCCCTATTATCTCCCATATGGCATCTTTTGAAGTTCTTTTGCTAGAGCCACGCGCGCGTTTACGTATGTTCTAGCCCAACCCATGGCGCTGCAATGATACGAAAATTGGGGTTTGCGGGCGACTCGCTGTCAGAGACGGGTTGTGACCGTCTTGGGCCGGTTATGGGATGTGGTCGTGCGTCGTGGGTCGTTCGTCGTCGTCGTCGGCGCCGCTGGGAGGGGGGGCGTTGTGGACATCCGAATGATTTTCCCGAGGGAATGGGTGGGGTAAGGGAGGGGAGATCTGGCGTGTCCCCCCCGCTAATGTTCCACGGGGTGGGGGGCGCCCTGGTAATTTTGCCCAGGCAGGAGGGAGGCTGATTTTGAGGGGGGGGGACCCAGGAATGGGACGGATCCCAACCGACTTGTCCCAATTGCAACCTTTCGGAGTGGACTGCAACCAGAAATGGTCCCAATCCCCAACACTTCAGAGATCTTGCGAGATCTTACGAGATCTTCAGGAATCTCACGAGATATTCAGCAAATCTTACGATATTCCCAAGGATCTTATGAGATCTTCACGGTTCTTACGAGTAAAATCAATTAGATACCCAATCGGAGATCTTACGAGGCCGCCAATGAGACCTTATGAGGCCGCCAACTAACCGCGAATGGCTGTGGCTGAAAGACCAGGCCGCCGCGCCTGGGTTGTGAGTCCGACGCCTCGCCGCCGTTGTGGGTAGTGTGTCACAGACTGCACCGCCGTGCCTGGGTCGTGGTTGAAGACCCCACCGCTGTGTCTGGGTTGTGGGTCACAAACCTCACCGCCTTGCCTGGATTCTGGACCACAAGCCTCCCCCAGATCTGGGCGCTGCGACAAAAATGCGACTGGCGGGTTTTCTCAATTTTCGGCCTCCGGGGGCCAGGACTTTGGCTGTAGGTCAACAGCGTCACCGCCGTGCCTAGGTTGCGGGGTCAGAAGCCTCTTCGTTTTCGTCGTCTTCGTTGTCTTCATCATCTTCGTCGTTGTCTTCGTCGTCGTCGTCGTCTTCGTCGTCGTCCTCGCCGCCGCGGGGGGATTATTTTCCCACTGTTGTAGGCCGTGCGTGATAGTGTTGGGCGGTTATTTCTCCCGGTTGAGAATGCCTCCTGGGTTACTGTGTAAGCGGGAGGAATTTCGAGCATGTTCGCAAAAACACTTGCAATCGAAGTCGATGCACATCCAATCGACTCCTCGAGTCGTCTTCGTCGTCGTCGTCGTCGTCGTCGTCGTCGTCTTCGTCCTCGTCGTCTTCGTCGTCGTCCTCGCCGCCGTCGTCGTCGTCTTCGTGGTCGCTTTCGCCGCCGCGGGGGTATCAGTTTCCCACTATTGTCGGCCGTGCTGGATATTGTTGGGCGGATATTTCGCCCAGTTGACAATGCCTCCTGGGCTACTCTGCGCGCGCGGGAGGAATTTCGAGCATGTTCGTAAAAAAGGCTTACAGTAGAAGTCGACGCACATCCTATCGACTCCTCAAGTCGTCTTCGTCGTCGTCGTCGTCTTCGTCCTCGTCGTCTTCGTGGTCGTCGCCGTCTTCGCCGCCGATGCATGTTCGCACGTGTGCAGCAGTTGCGGTGGCGGCGTGCAGGGGAGGAGGAGGGGGGGAGGAGGAGGAGGAGGCCGCCTGGCGTTGAACGTTGAGATTTTTGATCAGTTCTCTTGGCCTCTCAGGCTTCCGCCGCCGAGAATAACGAATTTCCCATTATTTTGGGGGTCCCAATCCGTCAATAAGCCCGCGGACTAATTATTTTTGTTTCCCATTACTGCCCGGGGGGTTATTAAAGACCCTTCTCGGCTACTGGGTTCCAGTCGGATCCCCAAGTGGGTTCCAGCAAAGCTCCGATTAACCCCCATTTGTTTGTTATTGGGTTCCAATGGGACTGCTTCCTATTGGATACCGTTGAGAAGGCCTCCTGTTGGAGTTAAATTGGGCTCCAGCTCGTTTACGTTGGGGGCCGTATCGTTTTCCAATAAAACAGATTTGGAGATTGGCTTCCCATCGGTTTCCTATTCGACTCCAACCTGATTTTTCTTCGCGTCACATATGGGGCCCCATTGAAACTCAAGAGGCGGCAAGGCTTAGCAAGGTTTGCTTTATTAGGGCCTACCAGGACGTAGCTGGGCTTGGCCAGGGCTTACCAAGGCTTACCAGGGCTGAGCAGGACAGGACTTCCAATCTAAATGAGAGGTCCAATAGGAAGGCGTCCTTGGGATTCAATTGGAATTCCTTAAGCATTGAATCGGGTTCCAGAGAAATTCCAACATGAAGGCTTCGTGGGAAATAAGAAAAGTTTCACTCAACAGATAAACGGAAGGAGCTTAACAGGAATCCAGTAGGAACCCATTCGGGATGTTTAAGAATCCCAAAAAAGATCGCTTTGGTTTGGGCATTCAGTATAGCTGTATGATGTATTTATATATACACACACTGTTTTCGTGTATTTCACACGTCACCTGGGGGAGGCATTCCTATTGGAAGACCTTCCTATTCGAACTCCTTTTGAATGTATTATAGGGGGGCCTGCTATGGAATTCCGACGGAG
>CAUYUJ010022532.1:106792-122293 GCA_963575745.1 Prorocentrum cordatum
TAGGGCATTATGCCAGGCTCCCCGACCGATCCGAAGCAATTGTCTAAAGAGGTGGTCTCAGGAGCTTTCTCGTCCAATCCTGTAGGTGCATATTTGTGTGAATGCATATGTATGTGTATATGCAAACTAGAACCACGCGCGCGCTCCGCGCGCGCTTAGGTTCTAGTCCAGCCCATGGCGCTGTGATGAAACGGAGGTCGGGGGTCCCGGGCGACTCGCAGTCGGAGAAGGGTGGTCTCTGTCTTTGGCCACTTATGGGATGTCGCAGCGCTTCCTGGGACTGGCTTTTTGGCTGTTCAGACGCTCTTGTGGGGGTGGGGACAGGTGTCTGTGGCCCCGATGGCGTTGTCCAGGGTGGCCTCCTCGTTGTCACCACGCGCAAGTATTGGCTTGCGGTTTCGTCGGGGAGATCGCTGAGCAGGCTTGGGGCATTGACGGGCTTTCTGGTGACATGTCTAGGCCGCAGTTTGCTGGTCTTTGGATGTCGTCACAGGTTCTTGGCTTGACGTGCCAAACATGTGCGGGAGGGACGAGGAATGACGGAGGACGGACGAAAAGAGAGGGTCGACAAGGCCCAGCACGTGGTCTGCGTGCACTCCGAGGCGCCCGTGCGCCACACGTACCTCAAGGTCGGCGGTTGCTGCAATGCCCCCCCACCCCAGGGTGCCTCCAGCGTTTCGCTCTGGTTTGGAGCGAATCCTGGAGGCGCCCTGGGCAGGGGGCACTTGCGGCATTTCCCGCCAGGTCACGAGGATCGACGGGGGCGGCGTCGAGGTGGACTACCGCGACGCCCTCAAGCAGCCGTCCGAGAACGCCAAGCAATCCCAAAAGGGCCACAGACGGACTCACGCCTGCACCCCACGACTTTTGAGGGGGAAAGTGGGGGTCACTTTGCTCGGGAGCTGCCGAACGAAGTGTACCCCGCCCGCCTCCCCAGAAATCGTGGGTAAGGTTCGCACGTGGCCTCCCAAGGCCGCCACGAGGATCCTCCGCAAGCTCGGCGCCATTGGCCCTGGCGAGCATTGCCCAGCACCGAGCAACAGACGGTACCAAGTAGACGGTTGGAGCTGCGGCCTCTGGGCAAGTCGCTGGATCGAGCGTGCCCTGCGCGAGATCCGAGGCGAAGGCCGCCAAATGCCAGCAGTTCTCCACGCCGTGGTCGCCCGAGGGAACGAATTCATCAGTAAACTCAAGGGGGCGAGCGACAACGACGTGGCGATGGCCAAGGCCAAGGCCAAGGCCGAGCACAAGTCCAAGCCTTGCAAGGACCCCACGGCGGCCGAGCCGAAGTACGCCACCTACGAGGAGGCTAGCGTTGCCGCCCAGCTTTGCACCAAACGTCTCCCATGCAAGGACGGCTCCAAAGGATGCCGTGTTTGCATGGGAGATTGGTTCGAAGTCCAGCGCAAGAAGGGTTTCTTGGCCAGATCGGCCCAGGACCTCCCTGCCGTTGGCACAATCTAGGCCCCCAGCCACGAGCCTCGAGATCGCTCGAGTCAGCCTTGTGTCCTGCGCCTCTGCGGGCAAGTAGCCACAAGCCTCGAGATCTCTCGAGTAATCTCTGTGTTATGCGCCTCTGCGGGCAAGTAGCCACGAGCCTCGAGATCGCTCGAGTCAAGTTTCTGTCGTGCGCCTGGTTTAACCTCCTCATCCTCCTCCTCCTCCATCATCGTCGTCATCAGCATCAGCATCAGCATCAGCATCAGCATCAGCATCAGCATCAGCATCAGCATCAGCATCAGCATCAGCATCAGCATCATCAGCATCATCATCATCATCATCATCATCATCATCATCATCATCATCATCATCATCATCATCATCATCATCATCATCATCATCATCATCATCATACCTTACCTTCCCCGGGAAAATCCCTTACTATCCCCGCGGGAACCGCGAACTTTATTATCCGCGGGGGTTTATTATCGCCCCTTTAGGGTAATGTATGTATGTATTCGGTTGTGGTCAGAGGCTTCTTGGATACCTGTTGGGGTCTCTTGACATGCGTTTCGGGCGCCTCATGAAGCCAGTTGTGAACTCTTGGAGCCTCTCGGGGGCTGTTTGGGGGCCTCCTTTGGGCCTCTTGGGGGCCTCTCGGGGCCCTGCTGGCGGTCTGGGGGTTCCACTTGGGGCGGAGGGCTCGAAATGTGACTTTGAGCCCTCTCTCTCTCTCTCTCTCTCTTTCTCTCTTTCTCAGGGAGTGCACCAGGCGCGGGTACCACGAGAGGGCACAGGGCTCGCCAAACGTGTGCAATGAGAGGTCTGCGTCGTACTCGCAACACTGACGACTGTCGGCTCATTGAGCCCGCGCCGCTGAAAAACAACACAGTCCTCTCACTCTCCTCCTCCTTACCCCCCTCCTTTCCTCGGTCTATGGGGGTCTTCGGGGATCGTCGAGTCCTGGGGCCGTCTGAGGGGCGCCTTTGGAGGCTATCATGCGCTGCGCAGAGCGCCAGCACCGAGGCTACGAGCATCGTGGCCCTGCAGCCAGCCAGAGGAGAAAGGAGGGAAAGGGGGGGAAGAGGGCGGAACTGGGAAACGATGGAGATGGGGAAAAGACGGACACGGAACAAAAAGAAACTGCTGCAGGCGGCGTCCAAATGTTATTACAAAAACTTCCGGCGTGGGCACGATGCTAAACGCCCCGCCCCCCCTGTCTTCAATTAGGGAAAAACCAACACACGGCGCCGTGCGCGGGCATCTGCAAGGGATGGCGCTGCCAGTGCTCGGGGCACCAGATGAGAATGGATGAACATCTTGAACATCTCCTCCTCCTCCTCCTCCTCCTCCTCCTCCTCCTGAATGCGCCTTTCGCGATGTGATGCAAAAGACTGCCTCGCCGCCCTTGCTGCCTGCTGGGCACGAGTTGGGGCCTTATGCCAGGCTCCCTGTCCGATCCGAAGCAAGTGTCCAAGGAGGTGGTCTCAGGAGCTTTCTCGTCCAATCCTCTTCTTCCCCTTCCGAGAGGGCTTACCCCTCCCCCCCATCCTGCATGTCCCTCCTCCCCTTAACTTTACGACGACAGTGGGCATTCGGAACTTTGTGGCCCACTGCTCGCTCTTGAGACCCTAGTCGTTCAGAGATGTAGACGTCACCGACTCGTACGTAAAAGGCCGTACTGTCACCAGGTGGTCTTTGGAACCTTGGCGTCGAAGCTGCGTCCGTCATTAGGCGGAGATTCCCACAACTGTAACATCTGCAAACATTAAGCTGCGACCATGGGGATGGAGCAACATCCGCAGACTTTCCGGCGTGGGCACGATGCTAAACGCAGGGGAAAAGGCAACTAAGAGACCAATCAATGGACTACGATCTAGTTTGAAGAAAGAATCCGCCGGCCCCCTTGCGGGGCCATCAGGCTGCGAGGGTTAAGCTTGCTGCTCCCTGCGCCAGTTCCAGTTTCCAGTTTCCATTGTTACAGTACTGATTTCTGCTTCCTCCTGTAAATTGCTACTGTCCGCGCGAGGGGGGGAGCCGAAAACTGCCATGGTTAGCGTCCCCCAGGAGGATTCTCAGAATTCCTGGGGGTGTAAAAACTAACACCCCTCACGCAGAACGGCGGGGTCAGGGCCCAAAAACATAAGGGATTCGCCACATTTCTGAAATTCGGTGGCACCCCTCATGCAGATCGGCGGTGTCAGGATCCAAAAACACAACATGATCGACCCACGAACCCGGAAAGGAATATAGAAATGTAAAGCATGGCGGCGTTTCAAAGACACCTGATTGGGAGACGGTCAAATGCAATGCTGAGTGTATCGATCTTGATGTACCGTGCCGTGGGCTGTGCTGTGCGCCATGCCGCGATTGTGCTCTATAGCGTTGTGGATCGAGTCCTCCTTTGCATCCGAGTCCTGACCGAACTGATCTGGATCTTAAGCTCGAGCTGCCTCAGCACATAGTAGCTGCCCCAGAGCTAATTGACAGGGGGACATGCTAATTAGGAGGACGCGCCGCGGAACGTCCCAAGGGACGCGCCAGGCGACGTGCCAGGGGACGTGCCATGGGGACGCACCGCGGGACGTGCCAAAAGGACGCGCTACGGAACGTGCCAATGGACGTGCCACGGGACGTGCCAGGGGACGCGCCGCGCGACGTGCCAGGGGGACTCGCCACGGGACGCGCCACGGAACGTGCCAAGGAACGTGCCAAGTTGCAATGCTGAGTGTATCGATCTTGATGTACCGTGCCCAGGGCTGTGCTGTGCTGGGCAGTGCTGAACTGCGATGTGCCATGCCGCGATTGTGCTCTATAGCGTTGTGGATCGAGTCTTCCTTTGCATCCGAGTCCTGACCGAACTGATCTGGATCTTAAGCTCGAGCTGCCTCAGCACATAGTAGCTGCCCCAGAGCTAATTGACTGGGGGACATGCCAGGAGGACGCGCCGCGGAATGTCCCAAGGGACGCGCCGGGCGGCGTGCCAAGGGACGTGCCATGGGGACGCACCGCGGGACGTGCCAAAGGGACGCGCTACGGAACGTGCCAATGGACGTGCCACGGGACGTGCCAAGGGACGCGCCGCGCGACGTGCCAGGGGGACTCGCCACGGGACGCGCCACGGAACGTGCTGAATTGCAATGCTGAGTGCATCTATCTTGCTGTACCGTGCCGAGGACTGTGCTGTATTGCGCCGTGCTGAACTGCGATGTGCCATGCCGCGATTGTGCTCGATTTAACTAACCTTGTGGATCGAGTCCTCCTTGGCATCCGAATCCTGACCGAACTGATCTGGATCTTCAGCTCGAGCTGCCTGAGCAGATGGTAGCTGCCCCAGAACTAATCGACAGAGGGGACATGCCAGGAGGACGCGCCGCGGAACGTCCCAAGGGACGCGCCAAGCGACGTGCCAGGGGACGTGCCATGGGCACGCACCGCGGGACGTGCCAAAGGGACGCGCTACGGAACGTGCCAATGGACGTGCCACGGGACGTGCCAGGGGACGCGCCGCGCGACGTGCCAGGGGGACTCGCCACGGAACGCGCCACGGAACGTGCCAAAATGCAATGTTGAGTGTATCGATCTTGATGTACCGTGCCGACGGCTGAGCTGTTGTGCTGGGCCGTGCTGAACTGCGATGTGCCATGCCACGATTGTGCTCGATTTAACGTTGTGGATCGAGTCCTCTGTGCATCCGAGTCCTGACCGAACTGATCTGGATCTTAAGCTCGAGCTGCCTGAGCAGATGGTAGCTGCCCCAGAACTAATCGACAGAGGGGACATACCAGGAGGACGCGCCGCGGAACGTCCCAAGGGACGCGCCAAGCGACGTGCCAGGGGACGTGCCATGGGCACGCACCGTGGGACGTGCCAAGGGGACGCGCTACGGAACGTGCCAATGGACGTGCACCGCGCGACGTGCCAGGGGGACTCGCCACGGGATGCTCCGCGGAACGTGCCAGGCAACATGCCAGGCTGCAATGCTAAGGGTATCGATATTGATGTGCCGTGCCGAGGGCTGTGCTGTGCCTGGGCGACCTGGACACGTGGAAAGACGCGTTCCGCTCAAGACGTTCCCAACACATCCTCATGCTAGACATCCGCTTGGGCAAACTGGACACGTGCAAACAAGCGTCTCGATCGAGACTTCCTCGACACATCCTCATGCTAAACATCCGCCTGGGCGACGAGGACGCGTGAAACCAAGCGTCTCGCTCGAGACATCCTCAACAAATCCTGGCGCTAGACCTCTGCCTGGGCGACCTGGAGGCGTGAAACCAAGCGTCTCGCTCGAGACGTCCTCAAGACCTGGGCACGAGAAAACAAGCATTTCACTTGAGAGATCCTCTGAATTCAGGTCCCCAGGAGAGGACAATCTATAACACAAACCAAGCGTTTCGCTCGAGACATCCTCAACAATTTCTGAAACACAAGCGTTTCGCTCGAGACATCCTCAAAATTTAATTCGCCGGCCCTACGCGACCTCGTCATTTATCGCAAAAGAAATTCGCCGGCCCTACAGCCGTCAGATCCGGGGGCAAACCCCTAAAAGAGAACCCTGGGCCTACGCCCTTTCCGGGAACAGGAAGGAAACAGGGAAGCTGGCGGGCAAGGTAGGCCTCGCTCGATTCTTGCACTTCGTATAAGCATGTTGAATCATTGTGTCGGGCACCGCGGAGACATAGAGCAGGCAACGCTGCATAGTTAGCGCACCACCGACATTACGCTACCGAGGAACCCCACATACTTATAGTCTGGCTGGGGTGATGGTAGCTGAAGTGAAGCATGTGAGAATGATGTTGGTGGCCGTTGCCCCGCCGATATCGCAAGGACGACCGTCACGGATAGTGACCGCGCTCAAGGACCACCCCGTGCGCACCCCCTGTGGTGTCGAGAAAACGCCACGCCTGTTGTGCCCTGGACGACCGTCACGGATAGCGGCCGCGCTCAGGGACCATCCCGTGCGCACCCCCTGTGAAGTCGAGAAAGCACCACGCCTGCTATGCCCTGGACGACCGTCACGGATAGCGGCCGCTCTCACGGACCACCCCGTGCACACCCCCTGTGGTGTTGAGAAAACGCCACGCCTGTTGTGCCCTGGACGACCGTCACGGATAGCGGCCGCGCTCCGACGCGTGCCGTCGAGAACTCTGGCGTCGAGAATTCCAACGCCTGCCGTGCCCTGCGCGCATGCAACGCATAGAGACCGCAACCCCCTGCGCACCCTCCTGGTGTCGAGAAAACGCCGCGCCTGCCGTGCCCTGCGCGCCTGCAGCGTATAGAGACCGCACCCCCTGCGCACCCCCTCTGGTGTCGAGAATTCCCACGCCTGCCCCGCCCGGCGCGCCTGCAACGCATAGAGACCGCACCCCCTGCACACCCTCCAGGTGTCGAGAAAGTGCCGTGCCTGCCGTGCCCTGCGCGCCCTGCGCGCGCATAGAGACCGCACCACCTGCGCACCTTCCTGGTGTCGAGAAAATGCTGCGCCTGCCGTGCCCTGCGCGCCTGCAACGCATAGAGACCGCACCCCCTGCGCACCTCCTCTGGTGTCGAGAATTCCCACGCCTGCCGCGCCTGCAGCGCATAGAGACCGCAACCGATGTGCACCCCCTCTGGTGTCGAGAAGGTGCCACGCCTGCTAGGCCCTGCGACATTGGCGCGTATAGGGGCCGCGGTGAGAGAGAGACCACCCCGTGCGCACCCTCCTGGTGTCGAGAAAGTGCCACGCCTGCTAGGCCCTGCGACATTGGCGCGTATAGGGGCCGCGGTGAGAGACCACCCTGTGCGCATCCCCTATGGTGTCGAGAAAGTGCCACGCCTGCTAGGCTTGCTGTGCTGTGTTGTGCTGTGCTGCGGTGTGCTGTATTGTGCTGTGCTGTGCTGTGTTGTGCTGTGCTGTGCTGCGCTGTGCTGCGCTGTGCTGTGCTGAGCTGCGTTGAGCTGTGCTGTGCTGTGCTGTGCTGTGCTGTGCTGTGCTGTGCTGTGCTGTGCTGCGTTGAGCTGTGCTGTGCTGTGCTGTGCTGTGCTCTGCTGTGCTGTGTGTCTGTGTGTATGTGCCTGTGTCGGTGTGCCGGTGTATGTATGTATGTATGTCACGTCTGCCACGCTTTGAGGGAGAGGGAGGTGTGTGCGGGTGAGACGCGGGTGCGACGCGGCAGGAAAGAAAACCAGAACCCCACGAAACATGTGGGGAAGAAAACCATAACCCCACGAAACATGTGGGGAGGGGAGGTGTGAGGAGGAGACGCGGGTGCGCCGCGGCAAGGAATAAAACCAGACCCCCACGAAACATGTGGGGAAAAACAACACGTTTCGGTCTCCTCCCGTCATTTTCGTCGTCGTCCTCTGCCCCTTGCCACCTTCCCTCTGTTGCTGCCGCGCTGACGGTTCGGCCCACCACGCGTCCTTCTTCTGCCTATCGTTTCCGCCCCCATACCCTCCTCAAACCTGGGCCCTCACTCCTCGACTCCTCGTCCTTCTGCTGTTGTCCTGTGAGTCGGGTCACGTGAGCGCATCCCATGTAGTTTGCACAACATATAACGGCGCCTGCACTGTCATTTTCTGGGCCAAATGTGGGTCGGGTCGACATTTCTTGTCGCTTGATGGGAATTGGGTCGGGTACGTCGCAGGGTAATGTTTGACAGGAGCGGCGGGGGTGTCAGCGTATTCCCTGCTGCGCGCAGGGCTACACTCCCTAACCAAAATTAGCCTGGCAAATAACCCCACCATATGCAGTTGTGAATACCGTCATTGTTAGTATCGCCTTCGGTGGATCTCCTTATGAGGCCACGAAGCGCGTGACAAGTGTACCGACATGGGGCAGGGCGGAACTCCAGATGGGGCCACGAAACGTGTGAGGGGTGCGACAAAATGGAGCTGTGCCGCCATGCGGACTGCGACACAGGGACCTTCGGTGGAGCTCCCTATGGGGCCACAAAACGTGTGAGGGGTGTGCCAAGATGGGGCGGCGCCGCCATGCGGATTGCGCCACTGGGACCTTAGGTAGAACTCCCTATGGGGCCACGAAACTTGTGAGGGGCGTGCAGCGCCGCCATGCGGACTGCGCCACGGGGACCTTAGGTGGAGCTCCATATGGGGCCACGGGGCCACGAAACATGTGAGGGGTGCGCCAAAATGGGGCGGCGCCGCCATACGGACTGTGCCACTGGGGCCCTGGGTTGAACTCCACATGGGGCCACGAAACGTGTGAGGGGTGTGTGCCAAAATGCGGCGGCGCCGCCATGCGGACTGCGCCACTGGGGCCTTAGGTGTAGCTCCCTATGGGGTCACAAAGCGTGCGAGACGGGTGCGCCAAAATGCGGCGTCGCCGCCATGCGGACTGCGCCACTGGGACCCTAGGTGGAGCTCCCTATGGGGCCACGAAGCGTGCGAGGGGTATGCCAAAACGGGGCGGCGCCGCTGTGCGCAGGGCTACACACCCTAACAAAAAAAATGAGCCTGACGAAAGACCCAACCATATGCAGCTGCGAGAACAGCGAGGGAGATGAGAGGAAGGAGGAGGGCACGCAAACCCCGAATAGCGCACGCGGTATACCCTCTGCTCGCACACACAACGTGCCGCATGAAGAACGAGGCACGGGGCAGTGCGGGCAGGGGGATGGGACGAATGGGTAGGACTTTCGGTGGAGCTCCCTATGGGGCCACAAAGCGCTGTACGGTACATCTCCCTATGAGGCCACGAAGAGCTGTACTGGGTGTGACGGGCGCATGCAGGCACCCCCACTTGGGCCCTCGGTGGAGCTCCCTATGGGGCCACGAAACGCTGTACTAGGTGTGGCGGACGCATGCAGGCACCCCCACTGGGGCCTTAGGTGAGGCTCCCTGTGAGGCCACAAAGCGCTGCACTGGGTGTGGCGGACGCGTGCGGGCACCCCCACTGGGGCCTTCTGTGGAGCTCCCTATGGGGCCACGAAGCGTTGTACTGAATGTGGCGGACGCATCAGAGCACCCCAACTGGGGCCTTCGGTAGAGCTCGCTCTGGGGCCACGAAGCGCTGTAGTGGCGGGCGCATGCGGGCACCCCCACTCGGGCCTTCGGTGGAGCTCCCTATGGGGCCACGAAGCGTTGAACCGGGTGTGGCGGACGCATGCGAGCACCCCAACTGGGGCCTGCGGTGGAGCTCCCAATGGGGCCACGAAGCGCTGTACTGGGTGTGGCGGACGCATGCGGGCACACCCACTGGGGCCTTCAGTGGAGCTCCCTATGGGGACACGAAACGCTGTACTGGATGTGCCGGGCGCATGCGGGCACCCCGATTGAAGCCTTCGATGGAGCTCACTGTGGGGCGACGAAGCGCTGTGCTGGATGTGGCGGACGCGTGCGGGCACCCCCACTGGGGCCTTCGGTGGAACTCCCCATGAGACCACGCTGCGCTGTACTGGGTGTGGCGGGCGCATGCGGGCACCTCGACTGGGGCCCTCGGTGGAGCTCACTGTGGGGCAACGAAGCGCTGTACTGGGTGTGGCGGACGCATGCGGGCACCCCCACTGGGGCCTTCGGTGGAGCTCCCTATGGGACCACGGAGCGCTATACTGGGTGTGGCGGACGCATGTGGGCCCCCCCACTGGGGCCTTCAGTGGAGCTCCCTATGGGGCCACGAAGAGATGTCCCGGCCTTTGCAGACGCAGCGCTGTACTGGGTGTGGCAGGCGCATGCGGGCCCCCCCACTGTGGCCTTAGGTGGGGCTCCCTGTGAGGCCACAAAGCGCTGTACTGAGTGTGGCAGACGCGTGCGGGCACTCCCACTAGGGCCTTCTGTGGAGCTCCCTATGGGACCACGAAGCGTTGAACCGGGTGTGGCGGACGCATGCGGGCACCCCCTTTAGGGCCTTCGGTGGAGTCCCCTATGGGGCCACGAAGCGCTGTACTGGGTGTGGCAGACGCATGCGGGCACTCTCCCTGGGGGGGCCTTCGGTGAAGCTCCGAATGAGGCTACGACTCGACACGCTGTACTGGGTGTGGCGGACGCATGCGGGCACCCCCACTGGGGCCTTCGGTGGAGCTCCCTATGGGGCCACGAAGCGCTGTACTGGGTGTGGCGAACGCATGTGGCCCCCCCACTGGGGCCTTCGGTGGAGCTGCCTATGGGGCCACGGAACGTGTGAGTGGTGTACCGAAATCATGGACATGCGGTGAGCAGAGGCAGGGATGGGAGGAGGGGGGAGAGGAGGAGGAGGATGAGGAGGAGGAGGAGGAGGAGGAGGAGGAAAAGGAGGAGGAGGAGAAGGAGGAGGAGCAAAGGGAAGGAGGAGGAGGAGGAGGAGGAGGAGGAGGAGGAGGAGGAGAGGAGGAACGCGGGGCGCTGTCTCTTCAAAACGAGGACCCAACACCACACGATGGTCGGGGACAAAACAGTACAACATGCACCTCGCGCCTAAATCTGGATCATGCGCGGCCACCCCGCGATCACTGTGAAGTGGTTTTTGACAGGGACGGCGGGGGTGGTGGCGTATGGCCTGCTGTGCGTACGCCCACCAGAAACAATTATGGGCATTGGTTACCGATAAGGATGGTGGGGGCCGACACGTTTCCTGTGTGCTGTCACGTGCAAAGGCGCACCTGACGCAATCTGCACGTGCCCCGAACGTGGCACACTTGGCGTGGCTGGAGTGTGCGGCACACCCGGCGAACTCGGAGCACGTGGCGCATCTGGCGCACCAGGCGTGCCTGGCACGCTCGGGCCCCAGGGGTGCCTGGCGCGCGTGGCGCCCCTGGCACGCGCGGCGCACCTCGCCCAAGCGTCGCTCACCTGGTCTCAGTTTTGGTTCCCAGTAACTGCCCATCCATACATTCCCTCCCCCAGGCGGCCGGGGGCCAAGCAGGCACAATGAGGACACCATGCCGACACCAGAACGACCAGCCCCCACCATCCCTGTCAAAGAACAATACAAAACGCACTCTGCCTCCACATTTGGAGCATGCGCGGCCAAACCGATGCGCCCCCCCCACACCATCCCTTTGTTGGGGGGACTCTCTTGCAACTTCTCCTCTGTCGGCCTCGTGGAATCGGCGCGACGCCGGAGCCTGGTTGGCATCAATTCGCAGAGAAAGACAAGCGGCTACGCGCCTCGCACTGTGGGCGGCGCCTGGCAGATCCAACCTACTGCAACTCAGCGGCGAGCATGTGAAGGAGTGCACGCATACACAGCTCGCTTTGCAAAACAGCGCCCGCAGCCAAGACGCGCGCACGCGGTCGCCGCGCTGCACTCGGGAGCGCTGGCGGTGCGCACGACGGCTCGCAACCACTGCCGCTGCGACAATCCTCGCGAGCAAACTCGAGACGCGCTGCCTGAGCAAGCGCACCGAAAGTGCGAGTCATGTCTGAGCTTGACTCCCAGGGGCGGTCCGCTAGAACTCACGAATCGCGGACTTACGCCTAGGCTGCTCAAACTGACGGCGAAAGCGTCGCGAAGTCAAACCCCGTCTGACCATCGGCACCCGCCAGGTCCAGCCGCCACGCCAGCTATCGGCTCGTGGAGTCCGCAGCGCTTTGGCGAGGATATGGAGGAGCGACATCAGCACAAGGGGGCGAGCGAGCGCGCTCCGTCAGTTCTCATTCGACTGGTGGCCTGCAGCAGGCCCAGGGCGTGCACGCGCCGCCCCGCTTCCACAGGGAGGGCCGCGCCGCCCCGCCCTCGAGCCGAAAATGGCGCTATACAGCGCCTGCTCCAGGATGGGCAACATGATCGACCCACGAACCCGGAAAGGAATATAGAAATGTAAGGCATTGCAACATTTCAAAGACACCTGATTGGGCGACGGGCACATGCAATGCTGAATGTATCGATGATGATGTACCGTGCCGAGGGCTGTGCTGTGCTACGCCGTGCTGAACTGCGATGTGCCATGCCGCGATTGTGCTCTATATAGCGTTGTGGATCGAGTCCTCCCTGGCATCCGAGTCCCACCGAACTGATCTGGAGCGTAAGCTCGAGCTGCCTGAGCAGATGGTAGCTGCCCCAGAACTAATCGACAGAGGGAACATGCCAGGAGGACGCGCCGCGGAACGTCCCAAGGGACGCGCCAGGCGACGTGCCAGGGGACGTGCCATGGGCACGCACCGCGGGACGTGCCAAGGGGACGCGCTACGGAACGTGCCAATGGACGTGCCGAGGGACGTGCCAGGGGACGCGCCGCGCGACGTGCCAGGTGGACTCGCCACGGAACGCGCCAAGGAACGTGCCAAGGTGCATAGTTGAATGTATCGATGATGATGTACTGTGCCGAGGGCTGTGCTGTGCTACGCCGTGCTGAACTGCGATGTGCCACGCCGCGATTGTGCTCTATATAGCGTTGTGGATCGAGTCCTCCCTGGCATCCGAGTCCTCTCGGAACTGATCTGGAGCGTAAGCTCGAGCTGCCTGACAGATGGTAGCTGCCCAGAACTAATCGACAGAGGGAACATGCCAGGAGGACGCGCCGCGGAACGTCCCAAGGGACGCGCCAGGCGACGTGCCAGGGGACGTGCCATGGGCACGCACCGCGGGACGTGCCAAGGGGACGCGCTACGGAACGTGCCAATGGACGTGCCGAGGGACGTGCCAGGGGACGCGCCGCGCGACGTGCCAGGTGGACTCGCCACGGAACGCGCCAAGGAACGTGCCAAGGTGCAATGTTGAGTGTATCGATCTTGATGTACCGTGCCGACGGCCGTGCTGTGCTGGGCTTCGCCGTGCTGAACTGCGATGTGCCATGCCGCGATTGTGCTCTATATAGCGTTGTGGATCGAGTCCTCCCTGGCATCCGAGTCCTCACCGAACTGATCTGGATCGTAAGCTCGAGCTGCCTGAGCAGATGGTAGCTGCCCCAGAACTAATCGAACAGGGGGACATGCCAGGAGGACGCGCCGCGTGCCAAGGGGACGCGCTACGGAACGTGCCAATGGACGTGCCCCCACCCGAGGGGAAAACGGAGCCAGGGGGAACGCGCCGCGCGACGTGCCATTGACTCGCCCCAACGAACGCGCCAAGGAACGTGACAAGGTGCATATTGAATGTATCGATGATATTACAGTGCCGAGGGCTGTGCTGTTGGTAACTGCCGTGCTGTACTGCGATGTGCCCGCCGCGATTCGGGCTCTCTATAGCGTTTGTGGATCTGGTCCTCCTGGCATACCCGATCCTCTCGGGACGATCTGACGTAAACTCGAGCTGCCTGAGCAGATGTAGCTGCCCCAGAACCAATCGACAGAGGGGACATGCCAGGAGGACGCGCCGCGGAACGTCCCAAGGGACGCGCCAGGCGACGTGCCAGGGGACATGCCATGTCCTTGGGCACACGCCGCGGAACGTCCAAGTGACGCGCCAGCGCTACGGAAACGTGCCAATGGTCGTGCACCGCGCGACGTGCCAGGGGGACTCGCCACGGGACGCTCCGCGAACGTGCCAGGCAACATGCCAGGCTGCAATGCTAAGGGTATCGATATTGATGTACCGTGCCGAGGGCTGTGCTGTGCCTGGGCGACCTGGACACGTGAAAACACGCGTTTCGGTCTAGACGTTGTCAGCACATCCTAATGCTAGACATCCGCCTGGGCAACCTGGACACGTGCAAACAAGCGTCTCGCTCGAGACATCCTCAACAAATGCTCATGCTATACATCCGCCTGGGCGACCTGGACACGTGAAAACAAGCCTCTGGTTCGAGACATCCTCAACAAATCCTCATGCTAGACATCTGTCTGGGCCACCTGGAGGCGTGAAACCAAGCGTCTCGCTCGAGACATCCTCAAGACCTGGGCACGTGAAAACAAGCAATCCGCTTGAGAGATCCTCAGAATTCAGGTCCCCAGGAGAGGACAATCTATAACACAAAACAAGCGTTTCGCTCGAGACATCCTCAACAAATTCTGAAAAACATGCGTTTCGCTCGAGACATCCTCAGATTTTAATTCGCCGGCCCTACGCGACCTCGTTATTTATCGCAAAAGAAATTCGCCGGCCCTACAGCCGTCAAAACCGGGGGGAAACCAACTAAAAGAGAACCCTGGGCCTTTGCCCTTTCCGGGAAAAACACCGCTTCCGACGGCGATGAACGCGCTGTGCAGCGCCTGCTCCAGGAGGGGGGAGGAGAGGCCAGACGGCCCAGCGGAGCCAGACCCCTGCCTCTCGGCGTTGGATCTCGACGTCCGACTTTCGACAACCTGAGCAGCAGGCAAACGAGGAATGCAAACGAGGGCACTGCACCATCCGCAGGGAGGGCAGCGCCGCCCCGCCCTCGAGGAGCCGCAAATGGCGGGCGCTATACAGCGCCTGCTCCAGGATGGAAAAATACCATTTGCGACGGCGATGGACGCGCTATACAGCGCCTGCTCCGGGATGTAAATTACCTGCGCCCGCGCTCCCAGGGCCACGATCCCTCGTAAATTACGCTGCGCCCGCGCTCCCAGGGCCGCGATCCCTTGTAAATTACACTGCGTCCGCGCTCCCAGGGCTACGATCCCTGTAAATTACACTACACCCGCGCTCCCAGGGCCACGATCCCTCGTACATTACGCTACGTCAGCGCTCCCAGGGCCACGATCCCTCGTAAGGGCTCCTGGGCCCTCCTGGGTCTTCCTTGGACCTCTTGGGCCCTCCTGGGCTCTCCTGGAGACTCCTGGAGCTTCTCCTGGCCCTCCTTGGGCCCCCTGGTGCCACTTGGAGCCTCCTGGGTTCTCCTGGGCCCTCCTGGGCTCTCCTGGGCCCTCCTGGGCTCTCCTGGGCTCTCCTGGAGCCTCCTGGGCCCTCCTGGGCGAAGTCAAGGTCCGAAAACACATGGGACTTGCCCACATTTCTGAAATTCGGTGCCACCCCTCACGCAGGTCGGCGGGGTCAGGATCCAAAAACACATGGGATTTGCCACATTTCTGGAATTCCGTGCCACCCCTCACGCAGATCGGCGGGGTCAGGGTCCAAAAACACAGAGGATTTGCCAATTTCTGGTATTCCGCGCCACCCCTCACGCAGATCGGCGGGGTCAGGGTCCAACATGATGGACCCACGAACCCGGAAAGGGATATAGACATGTGGAGCATGGGCACGTTTTCACGATACCCAACGGG
>CAUYUJ010022533.1:0-92500 GCA_963575745.1 Prorocentrum cordatum
GACACTCTCGCAAGTCTCACTTCGGAGGTGCCTTGCACCGTGGTGATTCGGCCACTTTCGCGCGCGACTTCTCACAGCGCTAAGTTCAAGGATGCCCTGAGCAGAGGTGTTCAGACCACTCCTCGCTTGAAACTTCCTCGCACGGCTGACTTCGGACATGCCCTCCCCTGAGCGGAGGTGTTCGGGCCGTTGTCACCCGGGGCGCCCTCGCAGCGCTGACCTCGGCGACGCAATGTCCCGCGGTAGTCTGACCGCGTTTGGCTAAGGCCATCGCGCCTTTTAGTGGCGCGATGATACGAGCAACTGGTCAGGCCACTACCGCCTGATGCGCGCATGTGCATGCGCACACATAGTTACACTGACAATTTGCATATACATGTACATATCCATACAAACGTGTCTATATATGTATATATATGTACATAGGTACTATGCATTCACAGACGCATGCGTGTGCGCATGTACGCACGCTCGCATTCCGCTAACGTTCGAATTCCAAATGACCAAGGTGCATGACGCGCAGCGCCAATGCAATCTTGTATATATATACACATATATACATGTACAATCTTGTATATATATACACATATATACATGTACATAGACATGCCTATAGTTGTGTATATAAACATGGATATTCATACATCGACATATACAGATGCGTACACACATGTATATAACTATACATACATATGTATATACATGTGTATATACAGTATTATATATATACATGTATATACATATATATATATATAAGGCTGGCAATTTCATGCTGGCGCGCACGAGCGCGCGCGCGGAGACGTTGCCGAGGAGCTAGCACCCAGGCGCCAGCGCGTCGCGCGCGCTCTGCCGTCTGAAACCCACAGGGCTGGGCGAGCATCCCGAGCCCCACCACCCTTCCGTCTCCGTCCGTGCCTCCCTCTTCGCCCCTTCCTGCGTTTTTTTTTGTCCGCTCCCCTTCCCTTCTTCCCGTGGGTTGTGGTTTCTTCCTTCCTGCCCCCCCCCCTCTCTGCGGGCCCCAGCCCGCTCGCGCTGCCCTCGTAGGGGCGCCAATCGCGCCGACGGCGCGCCACCCCGCGGTCGCCCCGCGAGCCCCGGCATTTCTTCGCCCGGCCGAGGGGTCGGGCGGGGAGGCGAGGGGGCGCAGGGCATCCTCAAGATGGCCCGTCTTGCAGAGAGGCAAGCTCCCTCGGCCAGCGGCTGTGCAGCGACGGGGCGCTGGCGGCCAGGCGCCGGGGATCGATCTCGTCTCTCCTGCGCCAGCCCCCGGGGGCGCACTCACTTCCCATTTTTGGTTTGGCGATGTTTCACCTAATTCGAGGCGCTGATGTCTTGCCAAGGTATTACGTAAAATTCGGTGGGAAATAAGCGCGGGCGCGCGCGCTTATTTTCCCGAGTTGTTGTTAAGAACGCGAGGCAACGCAGATCAAACAAATATGCACAACATATGCACAAACAAGTTTGCAAAGTAGGCGTGGGCCTGCAGGCCCACGCCTATTTTGCAAACTTGTTTTTCGCGCATTTCAGATCGCCTCGAGAAAGTCCCCGGGGGCGCATTTCTTTCCATTTAGTTTTGAAGTATTGTTTTGCCCGGGCCGGGCCGAGGCAGAGCCGGGGCCGGGTTGGCAGGGCCAGGCCCGGGCGGGGTCGGCCCAGGGCGGGCCGCGGGGCCAGCGGGCGCCGCGGGCAGATTTTTCGGGCCAGCGGGGCCGGGAATTGAAGCCGAGCCAGGGGCCAAGACGAGGTCGGGGCGCTGGGCCGGCGTGGAGGCGGCGCTGGGTCTGGCGCCAGAGATGGCCCAGGGGCCGAGGCTGGGCCGGGGCGCCGAATCATTTTCCCCCCATGCTTCGTTTTTCTTGTGCGAGCGGCGGCGTGGTCGACGCTGCGCAAATTGGACAGACCGACGCAGTCGGCACGCAGGACAGGCGTTCGATATGCCCGGGGCGAGTCACGCTGAAGGTGACGTGCGCACTTACTCCCCGTGCCCCGCGCGCAGCCTCATTATCCAAGCGTTTGCTGAGCTAGCTTTGCACATAACATGTGCGCATGTTTGGCCTTTTAAATGCAATCGATGTGTCCTGAGTTTCAGCTAATTTAAGTAATCTCTCATAATGCAGGCTGTCCATGGGCAGGGACTTTGCAAGCATTGCAAGAATTGGCGGCGTTCTAAAGGTCACCCCGCAGCGCGGCCGCTCTAGTTGGATGTCGGCGTGGACTTCCCAGGCCCTTGCATCCTCATCGCGATCCTTATGCATCATGGCCGCAGAGCGGCACGGTGCGGTAGCTACGGCATCAGGAGCACGCGGTTTTGGTACGGTTAGCTGTGCCCCGTTACTGCCGCAAGCACTGGTGGTAGCAGGACCCCGCGATACCGGTACCAGAACGGTATTGGGAGCGCGCGGTACCATTGCGGTGCCAAGACCACGGCAGGCACCGGCACGGCATTTGGAACGACGTACCGGAACGGAGGCATGAAGGAGGGAGGAGGAGGGAGAAGGGCAGGAGAAGGAGGATGATGAGGAGGAGGAGGGACAGGACAAAAACGACGAGCGAGGACGACGAGGACGAGGACGACGAGGACGAGGAAGACGAGGAGGGGGCAGAGGGACGAGGAGGAGGAGGAGGAGGAAAAGGAGGAGGAGGAGGAGGACGAGGAGGGCAGGACCCCCGCAGAGCCCCCCAATGCCTGCCGGGCCCCACGGGGCCTTGGCGCACTGGAGGGCCTCGGGAGGTTGGGGGGGGGCCCTGCCAGTCTTCGGGTTTGGGGGATTTCTGATGGCCCAGTGCTTCTGGTGATTTTTTGATTTGGGACAATTTCTCAGGACCCTCCTGGGGGATCTCTATTGACTCTGGTGGATTCTGGGGGTTTTGAAGATTCTGGGGGGCCTTGGGGAGCCCTGGGGGGCCCAGGGGGACTCTGGGGGCCTCGGCGGGCGTCCTGGGGGTTCCTGGGGAGGTCCCTCCCTCCTCCTCCTCCTCCTTCTCCTCCTCTTCCTCCTCCTCCTCCTCCTACTCGTCGTCCTCTTCCTCCTCCTCCTTTTCATCCTCCTCCTCCTCCTCGTCCTCCCTCTCCCTCCTCGGTTTCTCACAGCCGCTTCCGTCGGTTCGCCAGCGGTGGCTGCTGATGGCCGTGCGCGAGGTAAAACTGTCTCGCGGGTGCCAGCTCGTCGCCGAAGGTTTCTATCCTCAGCTCGTGGCCTCTACCTCCACCTTTTCTTCATGCTCTCAGGCGTTCTGCAGGGGTGCACCGTGAGTGGTAGCTTGTTCGTGATTGCCGCCGACCGTATTCTGTGGGATCTGTATAGGAGCGCGCAGGGCCCAGGGTACGGTCAAGTCCGAGCGTGTGCGGATGACATCGGTGCTGTATTGCTTCATTCCGAAGGCTACCGTGAGATGTCCAGAGTGCTTCGCATTGCGGTCTCGACTGTGGACGAAGAGTTCAAAGCCAACCTTGTGGACTTGCTTCGCCGAAACAATGCGCCACCCGCCGGTGGGGTCGTAGCCGAAATGAGTGTGGCGGACGCATGCGGCAGCATCCACTGGGGCCTCTTAGGTGGACCCTCTATGGGGCCACGAAACGCCTGAGGGGTGTGCCAAAATGGGTGTGGCGGACGCATGCAGCCGCAGCCACTGGGGCCTTGGGTGGAGCTCCCCATGGGACCACGAAGCGTGCGAGGGTTGTGCCGGAATGTGTGTGACGATGACGGTGATGATGAGGCTGATGGTGGTGATGATTGGTGATGGCATGCGGAAGGCAGAGGCAGGGATGAGAGAGATAAGATAAGATAGGGTCAGACCGATCGCGAAGCGAGTTCAATTTTAACTCGGAGGATCTAGCCGCCTTCTCAGTTTTGCTGAGAACGTTGGGCATAAAACCTCGAGAAATACGGTCGAGGTAACCTCGCCGTGCTTTGGTAAGTGGGGCTCCTGGGGGGGGGCCTTACACTCATCAGCCAAGCCTTGGAGCTGCTGCTGATGGTAGTACCCACACGCCGCACAATACCACAGAAACATGGATTCATGATAAAGCATTTGGTGAGACCCATGGACCCACCCTCCAGCGAGATGCAGACGCTTCCCCCGAGGAACCTTCAAGACCCCTGAGGACTGGTGCTCAAGCTGGGAGCCTGCCGATTCGAAAAACTCTTTCTTCGCAGCCACAGTCGTGGATCCCTTACAAGCCAAACATCTTGTTCCACATTCCGAGACGCGATGGGCAGTGCAAAAAAGGGCCATCGTGGCAGGCGCAGGAGGTGAGACCCTGGGAGGCACACGGGGCCTTCGGGAGGCCTTCCTGTTTCATCAAGTGCAGCGGATTCGAGCGCAGCTCGGAGCAACCGTTGACGGATGAGACGGGCTTCGTGTTCAATCTGCAAAACTCGGGCACGCTGGTCCTGCGTGACTCGTGCTCGTGAGGCCGCCTCTCCCGCCAGGTGGTCAACGAAAACATTGCCAGCAATGAGGTGGCCCGAAAGGCCACGACCGACGACCTCCTCGCCCGAGACATGAGACGGCACCTTGATCACTGCAATCTGGCACGGCATCCGGTGCTGCTGCAGCAGAACAGATTCGATTTCACGCCACAGGTCTGAATTCATATCCTGCGGAGAAAGGTAGAGGCGTTCCCACCATCCTCTGCAGACCTCCTCATTGTCTGTGACAAGTATTATGAAACCTGCGGACCATCGAATACTTATGAGAAGCGCCAGCAGCTCGCCCCTCGGGACGGCTTGGTGCACTCCTGGAAGCGGTCCAAAAACAAAACGTGAGTCTGGCCCAGGGAGATCACCGACTGCAGACACCGCTAACCCTATATCCGACGAAGTCGAGGATCATGTGTTTCGCTGCCGCCGGAGGCATCACCATGAAGCAGAGCGGGTGCGGACCCGACGCCCTCGCCGAAGAAGTTATGGTTGAGGTCGTCGTTGTGACTGACCGTCCAGCTCTCCGCGTGCGCGGGTGGTTCCACAGCCGTGAGATGTGAGGGGAGGAGCCCTCGATGCCAATAGCATTCCATGCTGTCACCTTGAGTCAGCGCTGCGTGGCATAACTCTTGGGACAAATCAAAAGCGGGTGATCCGCGATTACACTTGCAGGTCCACGAACGATGTTTTGGCGTCTCTGGTCCATTACCACGGCGTGCACACTGTGATGGGATATGATAACCTGCTTCGGCCTTGCGGGATGCCGCCCAGGCCCCGCCGACCGCAATCGCGAGCATGAGGTGAGCCAGCCTTCGACCGATCCTGGGGATCTGCTCCAACTGGTACAACTGCTTTCTTCAACTGAAGTCGTCGACTCCAGCCTCCATACCTCCTCCGCAAAATGTTGAAACCGCAGCGTGCTGCCATGGTTTCTGCTGAGTGGACCTGGTGAAAGCGTCGAGGAGCTCCACAGCCTGATCACTGGCCTGAAACTCGGTTCCTGCCTAATTCCACCCAGCCTGGTGCCCCGCTGCACCGGCTGCTTGACACCACGACGTCGGCTCTGGGATATCCCATCCAGCGCCGAGGAGGTAGTGAATCACAGCCGTGAGAGGACCACGTAGATGTCTCGCCCGATGGCGACGTTCACGCTGCAGAAACTTCGATACTGTGGCGCTCCAAACTTTCGATATGGGTTTACGAAACCGAGGTACTTCCAACCAAACTCGCAGCCGTTCGGCCAGGCAGCGGATATCTCTCCGACGCGTCGCTCGCCCATGCTTGTTGCCACTAGCTAGGTCGATGCCGAGGTGAGGCGCCTGAGGAGCTGCAACCGCTGAGATGCCACGGGCCTTCAACCGCTTCTGGCTACTGCGAGCGCCCCGCATCTCCGAAAAAGTGACGGTGTTCCTCTTCGCGAGCTGAAGGGGCAACTCGGTCAGCAGTTCGTTCGCGGTCGCGATGCCCTCCGCCAAATCGCTACACATAGAGGGCCTCGAACCCGCGGCTGTCTGGGAGAGACCATCAATCCAGAGTCGCTGTGACAGCCGTGGGTGGCAAACTGTGAGGCATGCCATCACCATGTTGGTGACCACCGTGGCAAACCTCGCGCCGCTCCTGAGTCATTGAATAATGCTTCGCGTACTCTGAAGTGGACATGAGACTGCGTCTCCTTGGTCTAAAAAGCGAGGTCCTGCACAATTTTGCAGTTCGAGTCCTAGCATAACTGGGGGAAACCCATAGCGGATTGCTCCTTCAACAAGTACTGACCAGTCCACTTCATCGTAGAAAGATTGAATATCTCATAATCCGTGCCCATGTGAGGCCTTCATCTTCGTGAACAGTTCCTCGTCGAGGGCTCTCAGGTAAACCTCGTGCAGAGCGGAATTGCCCGCAATCGCAGCCCCCCAATCTGGCTGCCCCGCGCTGGCCCATTCCCAAATGAGAGGTTCCCGTGGGAGTGGCCACATTCTGCGGATCGCACATGCGAGGCCGATCACACGGTTGCCCGAACTCTTCCCGGGCAACAACCGCCCTAAAACTGGCATGAAATTGCCAGGGCCACGTCTGGCATTGTTCACACATGGTGTATAACACAGCAAGTTCGCTGAGTGCTTGCTCGGGTAGCCTCTCGAGGTCGATCGGGGAGACCCGATCGACCCCTTGGCCAGCCCGAGACTTCATCCGCCGAACAGCTGCACGAATATCCTCCGCCGTGAGTGGCGTCAAGGGTTCAGACGCTGCATGCCACCGCGTGCGTTCAAAAAAGCCTTCGAATTTATGGCACTGTCTGTGTGAACCGTGATGTCCGCAAGGAATGCCAGTGATCCGCCCTGTGATCCACGACGTCCTTGGGATGGAAGGTGGCGCCTTGATCCGAGTTGGCCGAAGCTGGAAGCTCCCGGTCGGTAGGGGGTGAATCTTTCGCAGCTCGAAATATGGCGCCCGTGTTCCCCCGCTTCCCAGCCCAAGCCTTGAAATCCGCAAGCGAAACCGAAATAGCATGACTACGAGCTCGCTGCGTCACCGAATAGGCCCCACTAGCGCAGACATCCAGCTGCTGGCACGGGATGCCCCTATGCTCTACAAGAACTGTGGGCCATGACGTCCACGCGGTAGCTTCTGAAACCCTGCCAACCGACATACGTGCGTAGCCGGGCGGCTGCCCAGCCAACTTGGCCCCCGCCACGGCGAGGGCTTCAGACGGACTGAGCCCGTTCCCACGCCGCCTGCGTTGAGACAACTTATGCAGCACCACCAGCGCGCGCCCCCACCAGCTGGCTGCGACATCCTGCAAGGCCATATCTCGATAGTGTCCACTTTGTCTCACGCGATGCGTGACCAACCTGGGGCCCTGAGCACGAGTCGGATTGCCAGAGGGGTCCAGGTCGTGATGAATTTGGTACATGTGCCCCACACTGCTGATCCACGCTGCATATGCACTGCTGACATGAAGGACGCGGGGTCTTCCAACCTTGAACGCGAGTGATGCCCTCACTGGCCCCCAGACCTGCGAAATGGCTTGGGGGCAATAGCCTGCCTGAGCACGACCAACTGGCCACGGGCGCGAGGGGGGGGGGGCAGGGGCAGCAGCAGAGTCCGCGGAGTTGGATGGGGCGGGGATGTCCTCGATAAACTGCGGAGCTCTCTCGCAGGAGGGGCCCTGTTATCATCTACAGTTGAAGCGATATCGGGATCCGTCGAGGCTGGTAGACTCACCTGATCACCTCCCGACGCGAGAGAGGGGGGGGGGGGGGGGGGCGAGGGCGGGGAGGAAGAGCTGGAGGGGATCGCAGGCCCAACAAAGCTGGGCTCGCCAGCCCACGGATCCACCTCATCTTCATACAGATCAAAGCGGCACCCAGCCATAGGCTCGGGATCATCTGGCATCCAGGGAATGCCAGACGGATCAGCACCGAAAGTTGGTTGGGGCACGCTAGCATTGGCTTCAGGGGGGGCTGAATCTAGAATATCCCCAAAGGGCTAGCTCTGAAGTGATGGGGATCTGTTTTTCACGAGCAAGGGCCCGGTGGGCAATCTGTTTCGACCGCGCCTGCGAGGACCTAGACCTGCTCCGTGCCTGAGCCTGCGGCCGGGCAACTCGAGGCAACCTTTCGGGGGGCAAAAGCGAACGAGTGATCAGTTGCTCACCCGAATTCCTGAGCTGAAGCACCAGTGCGCAGCGAGGCTTCCACGGCACATCCTGAATCGCCCGCGTGCCTAATATGCGCGGTTTGGCTGACGGCGAAGCCAGTGTGTAATCTACGTGAGACGCACCACTTTTGCTGACGCACGCGCGTTCAACAGGAGCTGCCAAAACAGACGCCCCGATTCTGCCAAGAAAGCCACCCGGCGAGCCCGACGGGAGCTTAGATGACGGCACGTTCAAATCTCCGAGCACCACCCGCGGAGGATGCAGGGCCGGCAAAATGGACCCAAGCATGGCCAGACGTTCGAGGTTTTGACCAGCGTGTCCCTGGGAATGGTGCCCGTAAAGTGAAAATCATTGTGGTATAGCCGTGCTGCCTCACAACTACAGGGGGAAATCCGTCGAGCAGATTCAAACCCTCCGAGCACAACTGAGACAACTCACTGCTGCGTTGAGACAAGGCATGTGCTTGACGATGGCCTCCGGACAGAAAGAGTTCGCCACCTTCCGTAGCGCGCGATTGCCCCGAGGCAGTGCGGCACCGACGCCCCGTCGGTCCTGCTGCATGCACATGACAACGAAATTTGGCGAGACGCGCTTTCCTCTTCCAATCTGCAACTGTGCTGTCTGCAATGTGCGTCTCGCAAATGGCGAAATGCTGGAATACTTTATCCGATCGAAGATGGCAGATATAATCCCGCGCCTTTCGACCGAGGGAAGTGACGTTACTGACGAACATATGCGTGACCGCTGACGCTGAATCCCCAATGGAATCAGCTGACGATCGCTTCGAACGAGATGATGCAGCTGGTGAGCCTGGAGCCTCCCCTGCTGAGGCTTTGGGCCGACGGTGATGAAACCTGCTGGCCGTCTGAGACTGAACATGCTACACGAGGCAAGGGCGCCCTCGCGAGCCCGGTTGGGGGCGCTGCTGGCCCCCTGTGATGATCACGCTGGCGTCGCCGCCGCGGTCTGAGGGCCTGTGGCGGCGCCCTGATCGGCAGCGCTAGCCATAGCGTTGGCCGCGGCCTGCGCTGCCCGCGTCGCCGCCGCTGCTGTCGCCTCCTTGGCCTTCCTGATGCGCTGCGCCTCCGCCTCGATCGCCCCGGCGCGCTGGCGGGCGGCGGCGTCGGTCTCGCCCGTAGGGGCCGACGCCGCCGCGTCCGACCCCGCGGTGCTGCTGTCAGCTGCCGCAGGGGCCTGGCTCGCCGCTGCCGCTGACGCTGTGCCTGCGGGAGTGGCCTCAGCGGCGCCACCTCCCTCGGCCCTGCGCGTCTTGGCCGTGGCGGGCGGCGACTGCCTCCTGCGTGGCCTTCCCTTGTCCCTCCAGTTCGTGATGGACTCGCTCTTGGCCGTGAGATCCTTCTTGGTTGTCTGCAGGTCGGCCTCGAGCTTGAGCAGGGCATCCTGCTCGGCGCCCTCACACTCGCACTCGCTCGACCGAACTTTGTCGAAGAAGTCCGTGTCCCAGTCGATGTCAAATTTGACCTCGCCATCGTCGGGTGCCTCATTCGCTGCCTCGGCAGCGGGGGCGGCGGCGAAGCCCGCCTGCGCCGCCAAGGCCTTGGCCGCCGTCCTGCGGGCGATCTCGGCTTCGGCGAGGACCCTCGCAATCTCCGCTTCCTTCGCCTCCGCCCGCGAGAGCGCCTCGCGGCGCCTGCTGACTTGCTGCGCCGCCGGGTCGCGCTTGTAGTTCGCGTCCTTCCACGCGCTGGCCGCCCGCTTGACCGCCTCCTCTGCTCTCAGAGGGGGGGCCGCGGGCTCTGTCCGCTGCTGGATGGCCGCCGTGAGCGCTGCCACAGGAAGCGGATCCTCGGCGACGCCGAGAGCTTGGGTGAGGACCTCGATCGGAGGCGCCGCGACGGCGAGCTGGAACTGGTTGCCTCCTGCTGCACCTCCTTTGCGGCCGCCGCCTCCTTTGCCACTCTGAGCCCCGTCTGGGCCTCCACCCTTCGGCGTGCATGTCTTTACCTGTCTACTGCAGCGCGCGCATGCGTTCGAATATTGTGCCAACGCGTCGCTCCAGTCGTGCCGATGACAGCCGCGGCAAGTGGGCCACGTGCGAGCTGGCTGCTGTTGCAGAGGTGCCGTATTCTCCGCCTTGCCCATTTCTCACACATTTTGCCGATCAGATCGTCCGCGAAAAACAGGGGCGGCAGACCGATTGCCCGCAGAGCGCCCCGTGGCGGCGGCGGGAGCTGGACTGAACAACCTGCCTCGCACACGGGGGTGACAGGACTTGGTCCTCGAGCCCAATGTGCTTGAGAGGCAGGGATGAGAGAGGGAAGGAGGCGAGGAGGGAAGAGAAGTGACGAGGAGGAGGGGGCAGCGGGGGGAGTGGAGCGCGGCGCTGTCTCTTCAAAACGATTAGGGACAGGTGTTCGTTCGAGGACCAGCGTGCCTTTCACGGCGATGCCAGTTGAGCGTCGAGGGTGGAGCCTTGCGACCCGCCGTTTGCTTCTGGGGCTCATCTAAGGGGCCTCTCGAGCTTTGTTGGTCCCAAAGAGAGACATAAACCTAACTTCCGGGATTCCTCGCGGTTGTTTCGGATTTGCGTCGGGCCCTCCAGGTGGCACGCGCTCCGCGCGCCAGGCAGAGAGGGCCCCCGTGCTGATCCAAGAAATGTTCGTGGACCTCCGAAGGTTTATGTTTATGCAGTTGTGTGTTCCACTACGGACGCTGCTTGGTGTCTCTTGGTTTTCTTGGGAGCCTCTCGAGCCGTCCTTTGGAGCTTGCTGGGGGAGTGGTGGGGGCTCGTTGGACCGTCTAGGAGGCCTAATGGGAACCAGCGGCGTGTGGTGCCGCATTGGGGCCAAGGCTTTCATTTCAATCGTAATTACGTAGCACCCCGCAATTGCGGATGCGAATTAGGGGGCGGGCGCGGGCGACGCGGGCGTCGAGCCGGCGGACCTCGCGGCCCTCGCATTCCTTGTCGATGGCGCCCTCCTCCTCCTCCTCCCCCTCCTCCTCCTCTTGTTCCTCCTCCCCCTCCTCCTCTTCCTCGTCCGCGTCCTCGTCCTCATCGTCGTCCTCGTCGTCGTCGTCGTCGTCGTCCGCCTCCTCTTCCTCCACCTCCTCCTCCTCCTCTTCCTCCTTTTCCTCCTCCTCCTCCTCCTCCTCATCCTCCTCCTCCGAGGTTGAGGGCATGGCAGCGCGACCTGGACGATGGGGGCATCTTCAACACAGGGGAGGGCAGGAAGGTCACGGACTGCGCGTGGCGCGCTGCTGCGCGCGGCGAGGCAGCGGTCGGCACGGGCCAGGCCTTCCTCGTGCTGCTGTGGGACCTGGCCAAAGCCTTCGAGAAGGTCGCGCACGCCAAGCTGATCCAAACGGCGCGTGCTGTGGGCCTCCCCGCGGCGATCCTGCGGGTGGTGGTCGACGCTTTCAGGTAGACCAGGTACGTGGTCATGGGCGGAATGGTCTCCGCGGGCATCCTGCCCGACAACGGCATTGTGGCCGGGTGTTTTTCTGCGACGTACGCCTTGGCGGCATACCTCATCGCGGACTTGAAGGCCCAGAAGGAGCGCCACCCCGAGGTGCTGCTCTCCGTCCACGTGGACGACATCGGGCAGGAGGTCGTGGCGGGCACGGAGGGCGAGGCCATCGCGCTCCTCGCCGACGCCGCCGGGGACCTTAAGGCCGCGCTGCAGCAGGGCCTGCACATGGAGCTGGCCAGCGGCAAGGTCACCGTTCTCGGCTCCACGGACCGCATCTCCAGCTGTGCGCAGGACGCCCTCCGCAGCCTTGGCCTGCCGCCGAAGGCTGCGTGCCGCTGGCGCGGGACGGGCCCCATGAGGTACCTCTGCGTGGACTTTCGCGCGGGCCGCCGCGCGCCGCTGCGCGGGGTGCCCGGTGCTCGTCGCAGCGGCGCCGCCAGTCACAGACGCGAGCTCCATGGCGTCGTCCACGGCGCAGGCCCTGCGAGGAGGGCGAGGCTACGCCTGGGCCGAGCGCGGATGCGCAAGGCGCTGCAGGCGGCCGCCATTGTGGCGGGCGGCAAGCGGGTCTGGCACACTGCGGCGCTCCTGTCTGCACGCTGGGGTGGCGAGGTTACGGGTTTCACGGGCCTCGAGATCAGCGACCTCCGCGCCCGCGCGAAGCGCGTGCACGGGCACCCGTGCGTCAGCAGCGACATCATGGGCGCGCTGCCTCCCGCCTTGGATCCGCTGGGCGACGTCGCATCGGCTGGCACTGCGAGGTACGCGGAGGAGTGGTGGCGCACCACAGACCGCAGGCAGGCGAATGGGCGCGTCATCCCAGCCCCCTGTCTGGAGGCTGCCTTCGACGTGGCCCTCGGCGACTACCAGGAGGGTCGCGCTGAAGCAGGGCCCATTGGGGCCATGTTGCGCGTGCTGAAGTGGGCGGGCTGGGCCGCCATGCATGCAACCTCTTTTCTCTCGCCCACGCATGGCGAGATCTCCGTCCTCGCTCGAGGACCCAAGGAGGTTGGCCTGATCTGCCAGGCCGACGTGCTACGTGAAGTTGAACGGCGTGCGGATGCAGCTGCAGCCTCGCTCTTCGGCCTGAGGGGCACGCCGATCTGGTGGGAGGCGTTGAGGTCTGTCGTGGGCGCCAAGCGCATCGACCCCCTTCCATCGCCACAGCCTCGTCTCGGTGTTCGGCGGCACGTTCGTGGCTAGGACGCTGGCCGCCCGACGGGGCTACGCGGTCAGCCCGCTGCGCCCGGCATGCAGCGTCGAGGACACCCCGCTGCGCCGCGTCATGGACTGCGGCGCGCTGGAGAGCGGCAGAAGTGGGCAGGGCGACGCCTGGCCTGAGGCCGTCGCCGCCTTCCGCGCCTGCGCCGGCTGCACTCTCGAGCGCCACTTGCCGCCGCAGAGCCCCTCCCTCCACCTCGCGCCTCCTTCGTCTGTCACTCGTGCTTTCGTGGGGGATGAGGAGGTCAGTCTGTCGCGGTTCCGTTTTGTCTCAGGGGAGCCCGCGGCTGGCGACGGATCGGCCTCGACTTCGCTGCCCGAGTCGCTTCGTCGGGGGGGGGGGGGGGGTCGGGGTTGAGCAGTGGAGCCCAGCCACGGGCAAGCTCCACCGCCACCTAGGGACCCTCCCGCCCACCTCGGCCCAGACGGCCGCGGAGGCGGAGCACCAGGCTTTTGCGGGAGGGGCCAGATTTAGTGATGGCTCCTGTGACTACGTTGGGGATTGCTCGGCGGCCCTCTCAATCGCCCGTGCCGGGGTTGTGGCAGGTGCGACCCCCAGAAGTCGTTTCGCTGGCCGCTGGAGGGAGCTGCCACGGCAAGACGCCGCCTTCAAGGGCTCCACACGCAGAAGGCCCATGTGGAGGTCCCTGAGAGCCCCGCGTCTCCCGCTGAATGGAGGGCCTTGGTTATGTGACCAGGCCGACCAGGCTGCCAAGTCGGCCTGCAAGCTGCGCGATATCCACGGCCCCACTATGGCCCATCTCGAAGGCCAGCTTGCGCGGGTCTCGAAATCCCACCAGCCCTCTGGGCGTCGGTGGTTTAAGAGTTTCCTCTTCCACCCCTCCTTCTTCCCCTTCGGGGAGGGGTTTACCCCTCCCCCTACCCCCTCCCCACTGACCTGGACAGGGGGTTCCGCGGCGCGTTGGAGCGCCCAAGATGGCCCAAGACGGCTCCAAGAGGGCCTCAGGGAGCCCAAGATACCCTCCAAGATGGCTCAAGATAGCGCAAGATGCCTCAAGATGGTCCCCATGATGTTCCAAGGCGTTCCAAGAACTCTCCAAGACGGTTCCAAGTGCCCACAAGAGCATCATTAGGATGCATCCAAGAGGCCAAAATGCTTCAACACCCTAGGGAAAATCAATGTTTTTGGTGTTCTCACTTTTTCGCTTGCGATGCACATCCGAGGCGTCAAGATGGCTCCAAGATGGCTCAAGATAGCTCCAAGAAGGGCCCAAGAAAGCCCCATGACGGCGCCAAGAGCGCCGAAGAGCGCTCCAAGAGCGGTCCCAGAGCGGTACAGGAGGCGATGTTTGGAGTTCCTGGGGGGGGGGAGAGGCGGGGGGGGGGCTCTAATTAAGGAACCCCCATTCTTTGATCGATTTCCTCCACGATGGCCGCAAGAGGCCCCCAGGATGCCCCAAGAGGCCGCAGGATGGCCCCAACATGGCCCCAAGAGGCCCCCCACGAGGCCCCCAGGAGGCCCCCCAGAGACCCCCAAGAGGCCCCAAGAGACCCCCCAGAGGCACCCAAGGTGCTCCCAGAGGCCCCAAGATGGCCCCAAGAGACCCCAAGAGGCCCCCAGGAGGCCCCAAAGAGGATTCCGAACGGCCCACAGAGGCCTCCCCGAGGCACCCAAGACGCCGAAAAGCCCCTCAGGACGACCCTCTACTCGCCTGGGCGTCGTTTCTGGACGGGCTGGTGGGGATACGCGAAGCGTCTAGAATTCGCCGTAGCTGCTGCCCGTGTCCTTGCCTCGGGGCCAGCGCCCCGAGTTGAATGGAAGGACCTCCGACGGGCACAGTGCCCCAAGGTCCCCGCCTGCAAAATCGCCCACGATTTTATCCAGGTCGGACCCTCCCGCTGGCAGTGCAAGCTATGTTTGAGGTCTAAGGTGACCCCGCACAGTTCCCTGGACCAGCGGGACTGTAGGCAGAGCGATGTGCCGCCCAGCTTTCAGTGTGTGACCGAATTCGCCCACACACACACGATATTGAGTGGTGTGAGCTCACCCCGCGGCCTGAGGCCGAGGTGGGTGACACCTTGTTGTTCTGCAAGAAGTGCTGCCAGTACGCTTCCACGAAACCACTGGGCCTCGGCAAGGTTTGTCCCAGTTTTGGGATCCCCGGGTGGAAGCGCAATGAGGCAGCACAGCACAAGTTGCGCCGATTTCTGCAGAGCAAGCACCCCAAGCACGGGAATGAGGATAGGATTATTGCTCATTGGCCCCTCTTGGGACAGCTGCACGGAGCTGGCAAGGCTCCAGTTTCTCCCCGCTAGGTTTCGGGCCCGTTTCAAGCTGGCCCCAGTGGCCAGACCTCTGCTGGGTGGCAAAAACGATCCTTCCCCTCCTCCTTTCCGTCGTCGTCGTCCTCCGCCACCTGGCGGATGGGTCGCGGGCTCTCCACCTCCACTTGAAAGGAATTCAAGAACAGCCCGCAGCAGGCGCCGAACATTTTGATTTGTACACTGAACGCGGTTCGGGTCGCAGGTTCTCCACCTGGAACGAATGCAAAAGAAACCCGCCGCAGGCGCCGAAGTTTTGGCTTGTTGAGTGAACGTAGTTTGGTTCGCGGGTGTGGTCGCGGGCTCTCCATCTCCACCTGGAAGAAATCCAAAAACAGCCCGCCACAGGCGCTGGAAATTTTCATTTGTACACTGAACGCGGTTTGGGTCGCGGGTGGGTCGCAGGTTCTCCACCTGGAACGACTGCAAAAAAAAAAAAAACGCCGCAGGCGCCGAAAAATTTGGGTGGGTCGCGGGGTGGGTCGCGGGTGGGTCGCGGGTGGGTCGCGGTGGGTCGCGGATGGGTCGCGGGCGCGGTTTGGGTCGCGGGTGGGTCGCAGGCTCTCCACTTGGAACGGATGCGCAAGAAACCCGCCGCAGGCGCCGAAAATTTTGGGTGGGTCGCGGGGTGGGTCGCGGGTGGGTCGCGGGTGGGTCGGGGTGGGTCGCGGGTGGGTCGCGGGAGGGTCGCGGGAGGGTCGTGGGGTGGGTCTCGGGTGGGTCGCCGGTGGGTCGCCGGTGGGTCGCCGGTGGGTCGCCGGGGGGGTCTCGGGGTGGGTCGCGGGCGGGTCGCGGGGTGAGTCGCGGGTGGGTCTCGGGTGGGTCGCGGGTGGGTCGCGGGGTGGGTCGCGGGTGGGTCGCGGGGTGGGTCGCGGGTGGGTCGCGGGTGGGTCGCGGGGTGGGTCGCGGGTGGGTCGCGGGCCGGGTCGCGGGTGGGACGACGACAACAACAAACAACAACCAACAAAGAACAAACAACAAAGAACAAACAACAAACAACAAACAGCAAACAACAAACAACACCACCACCACCACCAACAACAACAACACCAACAACAATAATCCGCATCGTGGAATTTCACTTCAGCCACGCACCCAGGGACAGTGAATGACCGTTCGGTTCAGCCCCCTCACTCTGACCATGCTCGACGCTCGTGTTTGCACATCGACGGGTTCGGCTGCAGGGTGTGAACACGAAGCTTTGAGACCCAGCGATCCGCCAAGGTTGGGACCATGGGGAGGGTTGGGTCACGAGGCGCATTCCTCCCTGTGGGAGTCAAGGACTGCAGGGAGGAGCTAGGGATGCATCCCTGGGCCACCAGCAGCATGGAGGGCGTGTGGGGTTCATCATCCTTCCGCGTTCCACCTCTCTTCTCCCCCCTCCTCCCTGCTCCCTTCCACCTGTGCCTCCCTGCTCCCCCCCGCCTCCTCCATCCTACGTCTCGCCCTCCTCCTCCCATCCCAGAGCATCCCACCGCGTAAGAACCTACAGTATATCCGACATGCGACAAACATTTTCGTCGTCGTAATCGCCTTCCTCCACCTTCCTCCATCCTCTTCCTCCACCTCGTACCCCATCCCTCCTCATCCTGTGTCCATCCCATGTCACCCATCTTCTGGCCCCCCCCCTCTCACTCATTTCCAGCTCCATCCCCCATCCTCACCACTAAACATGCCTCCCTCGGTCCTCCCAACTCCTTCCTGTTCCCTTCCTCCCTTCCTCTCGTACTCCTCCTCCATCCCTCCTCCTCCCTCTCTCGTCCGCCCTCCTTCCCCTTCCTCCGAGCCATCCTCCTCCACCTCCTCCTCCTCCTCCTCCTCCTCTTCCTCATCCTCCTCTTACCCCTCCTCCTCGTCCTCCTCCTTCTTCTCCTCCTCCTATCCCTCCTCTTCCTCCCAGTCATCATCAGCAGCATCAGCATCATCATCATCATCATCATCATCATCATCATCATCATCATCAGCATCATCATCATCAGCAGCAGCAGCATCATCATCGCCATCATCATCAGCAGCATCATCATCAGATCCATCATCCTTATCAGCATGATCATCGTCAACAGCATCACAATCAGCATCAGCATCATCATCACCATCACCATCAGCATCATCAACAGCATCAGCATCAGCATCATGATGATCATCATCATCATCATCATCATCATCATCATCATCATCATCGTCATCGTCATCGCCATCATCATCATCAGCATCATCATCAGCAACACCATCACCACCATCATTGTCATCGTTAACAGCAGCATCTGCATCAGCATCAGCATCATAACCAGCATCATCAACATCGTCAGCATCATCATCATCATCATCATCATCACCATCGTCGTCATCATCATTGCCAGCACCAGCTGCATCAGCATCAGTATCATCATTGTCATCATCATCCGCATCATCACCATTATAATCGTTATCACTATGGTCAGCATGATCATCATCGTGATCATCGTTATCATCCTTCTTTTTCTTCTTGCCCCCTCCAATATCTTCGTCCGCCCGCCTCCTCCATCCTCTTCCTTCTCCTCCTCCTCCTCCTCCTCATCATCATCATCATCATGTTCCTCCTTCTCCTTCCTCCTCCTTCCTCCTGCCCCTGCCTGCCTCCTCGGCCGCCTGTCTCCCCCTCCTCTCCCCATCTTCTCTGCTTTTCCGCGCCTCCCTCCCCCCCCGTGGCTCCCGTTCCCGAGGAGCGCGAGACACCTCAGCGAAGGCCATGTACCAGTAGAATTGCAGCAGCAAAAAGCCCCGTGCCCCAGCATCGAGCCGCGGCAGCACTGTGCCCCACTCCGCGGGCTGCGGCGCCCTCCTCGGGCAGCGAGGAGCCGCTCCTGCGGGACGTGCCGCGGGGAGGGTGCCTTCCCGGTCCTCGTCGCCCACGTTGTCCGTCCGAGCGAGCCAGCTATACGCTTGCACCCTTGGGATGCAACTCGCGGATGGTCAACTGCAGCATGCTCGATGGCACAGACAAGACGCTGAAGTAAGGCACAGTTCTGGTACAGCCAAGGCGCTCGATGCTCCTCAGGTCCTCCCATGGCTGTTCATCTCGCCATCCTCGTGCACGCAGGCGCTTTAGGGGCCAAAACGCGGCTTCGTTCATTTTTGGCCGTTCCTCCTTTCAGCAGCCCGACTGTATATCCGTGGCTCCGTGGCCGATACCTGGCCAAATCCAGCCACGTCCCCTTCAACCAATTCCGATTCTTCCCGTCTGGCGTTGCGCAGTCGGGTTAAATTTTGGGCCGAACATGATTGCGTCTAGCACGATGGCCTTTGAATTTGGCTGAGTATTCATTCGCCGTTCTTACGGACACTTTACAGAAGTTGCTTCCGAATGCGCCGATCCTAACCAGGTCGATCTTGGGTCCAGAGTCAGTGTCTACGCCCCCGTGCCTCGGCAGGGAGGCCGCATGACACGTCAACCCGTTGCCGCGGCGACCAACCAAAAGCCATGTCCTCTGGCCTCCCCGTGGGCTGCACACATGTCCTCGACCATGATATGCGAACCCCATCCCGGACCCTCCCTTTGGCATTGCCCAGATGCGTGCATTTCATGTTTGTCACGGGTCATCGAGGAGCATCTTGGATCATCGGTGACCAACCGAAAAATATGTCCCACAGCCGCGCGCTACGCTGCAGCGGGAGCTGGCAATCCGCGGGCCGCGCGCCCCCAGACCGCGTCAGTGCGTATGCCTCGCGCACTGTTCGCCCCTTGAGCCTGCAACAGGGTGTGCGCACGGAGGGCCGCCCATCGGTTGCCTTACGGTCGGACCGACGTGCAAGACCGAGGTCGGTTCGGGAGGGTAATTTCCCAAATGTTGCTCGTGTTTGTTAGATGTTCTTATGTATCCTGGAGTGTGCTTGCCGGCAGGGGTCGCATGTTCTTCAAGGAGGCTCTTCTATCCTAGGTCGGGCCGTCGCTGCCCTGATGCGCCCGCCCATGCTCAACATGTGAACGATTCTGGCGAGCAGGAGCGGGAGGCGAGGTTCGAGATCTTGGAAACGGGAAAGGGTTTGCCCTGTTCGTCCTCCGGGAGCCGTTCCTGGCCCCGGGACCGTCAGATACGGATCTTGGGCGAAAAACTGCACCAGGTGGAGCTTTGGAGAAGTTCAGGGGACCGATTTGGAACGGATTCGGCTCCATCCCCCCTCCTGAGATTTTTGGGGGCCTCAACAGGTTCAGACCCCTCGGTCGTCTGAAATCTTAGCTGCCCTGATACGCCCGCGTTGAAACACAACGCGTACCGTATTGAGAACATGTGTGTTAACGCGCTGTGTGTTGGCTCGGCACGTGTTGGTTCATGTCTTTGCGAACGTATCGCAGTGGATTTGCGTCTTCAGTCGTCGTGTCTACCTCCTTGTCAACACGCTACGTTTTGCGTGCTGCGCATCGGGGCAGCCAAATTTGCCGCGGTTCTCGAACTGATCTCACAGGAACCAGGACTTCACTAAACCGAATTCATGATAGTGGTACGCCCCAAGCTTTCCACTGCCCCCAAGATTTCCCATTGCTCCTCGCTGGCTCCATCCGCGGGACATGCTCAAGCCGCGAAGTAGGCAGGCACGGCCGGGTCTTGCTTCCCTCCCTTCCGTTTTTTTCCTCCTCATCCTTTTGCCCCTCCCTCTTCCCTTCCCCCTTCCTTCCCGCCCCCGTCCCCTCTTCCCCTCCGTTTCCCGTTCCTCTTTGTCCTGTCTCTCCGCCTTCCCTTCCTTCCCCCTTTTCCCCCCTGGGCTACCACCAACTCTCGCAATCTAGGCGGCCGCGGGATGCCTTTGATAAATGGAGGCGTTTCCCATGGCACCGCCAGCGAAAACCCGTCAACGACGCGCGCCGCGCTGAGAGGGCAATCGCGTGGAATCCCTGCCGCGCGCTCAGCGACAACCAGCCTTCGTTACGGCGCCCGCGCCGTGGCCTCTGATTTTACAATGCCCTACGAAATGTCGTCTCTCATTTTCATTGCATAGATTTCCCCGCCCATCGCGTGAGAGCGTTTTACCCTTGCTTCATCTACTGGCGCAGGATTGTGCCATCAAGCGTCGCGCAGGTGCAGCCCCCGCGGGTTCATGCGGGAATCTCTCGCACGACGCCCCGCAAACGAGGCAAAGGAACATCCTGCTCGCGCCTGCGTCGGCAAAAGCGCGCGAACGACAGGCGCGGCGAATGCCCAGGTCGTCCCTTAGACGCGCCTGCAAGCCGCAAGGCGCGATGTGCGGTGACCCACATGGTCGCGCAGGGAAGCCACGTCCGAAAATCTTCCCAGGCGCATTGCTAAAAACCAAGATCACCTGCCGACATAGCCGTGTCGACGGTACCGGTTGGCCAGCATCCGGCACGGTAGTGGCCATCATGTTTATTACACGGGTTGATTGTATCATTTTCTTCGCTTTAATCATCACCGGTACTGCCTCCGCCATCGCTCTCACCCCTAGCGCCGCGGCCCACTCGAGGACTGACTCCAAAAGGGGAAGGGGGAAATCACATGAGCCTGGCGAAGGACCCAAACACATGCAGCTGTGAGTGCTGTCGTTGTGGATATCGCCTTCGGTGAATGTCGGGCCACGAAGTAGATGAAGGGTGTGCCAGAGTGAGCATGGCGGACGCACCAGGCCACGCCCACTGGGGTCTTAGGTGGAGCTCCCCACATGGGGCCACGAAGCGTGTGAAATGGGTGGCAAATTGATGTGGCGGACGCATGTGGCTCCACCCACAGGGGCATTAGGTGGAGCTTTACAGGGGTCACGAAATGTGTGAGGGGGGTGCCAAAATGAGTGTGGCGGACGCATGCGGCAGCACCCACTGGGGCCTACGTGGGGTTCCCTGTTTGGCCACACAACGTGTGAGGGTGTGCCGAAACCAGTGTGGCACACGCATGCGGCCGCAGCCGCTGGGGCCTTTGGTGGGGCCCCCATCGGCCGCGAAAGGTATGAGGAGGGTGCCGATATGAGTGTGGCGGACGCATGCGGCCGCAGCCACTGGGGCCTCAGGCGGGGCCCCCATTCGGGGCCACGAAACGTATGAGGGATGTGCCAACATGGGTGTGGTGGACGCATGCGGCCGCAGCCGCTGGGGCCTTCGATGGAGCTCCCCATGAAGCCACGAAGCGTGTGAGGGTTGTGCCGGGATGTGTGTGATGACGACGGTGATGATGAGGTTGATGGTGGTGATGATTGGTGACGAGATTCCGAGGGCAGACGCAGGGATAAGAGGGGGAGGCGGGAAGAGGAGTGATGAGGCGGAGGGGGCAGCGGCAGGAGTGGAGCGCGGCGCTGTCTCTTCAATACGACTGGGAACGAACGAACAAACGGCGCCGCGAGGCGTACGGCTGCCCCTGGGTCATCCCTTCGGCTCCTGCATGGGCAGTGTCCGCCAGTGGTGCTTCTTGGGTCTTTCCATGGTTCGCCATGAAGGGAACTGGTCCCGAGGGAAGCGGGTCCAACGTTGTTTCGCATGTTTCGGGCTTCCGGAACCCTTCAGTGGCCCCAGGATTGTCAAACAAATTTTCAGGATGATGAGCTGGTCCCAGGGGGAGGCTCCAAGGTCCAGGACAGACTTTTTTCAGGACCCGTTGGACGTGAGCAAGGCCGTGTGCGACTGTGTCCGACAGGTGTTCCTTCGAGGGCCAGCGTGCCTTTCAGGGCGATGCCAGTTGAGCGGTGACGGTGGAGCTTTGCGACCCGCTGTTAGCTTCTGGGGCTCATCTAAGGGGCCTCTCGGTCTCTGTTGGCCCCAAAGAGAACAAAAACACAAACGTAGACTTTCGGGATTCCTCGCGGATGTCTCGGATCTGCGTTGGGCCCTCCTGGTGGCACGCGCTTCGCGCGCCAGGGAGAGAGGGCCCCCGTGCTGATCCAAGAAATGTTCGTAGACCTCCGAAAGTTTACGTTTATGCAGTTGTGTGTTCCTCTGCGGACGCTTCTTGGTGTCTCTTGGGGGTCTCTTGGGAGCCTCTCGAGCTGTCCTTTGATGCCTGCTGGGAGAGTGGTGGAGGCCGATTGGACCGTCTAGGAAGCCTGATGGGAACAAGCGGGGTGTGATGCCGCATTGGGGCCAAGGCTTTCATTTCAATCGAAATTACCATGTTCGACGCTCGTGCTTGCACATCGACGTGTTCGGCTGCAGGGGGTGAAAACGAGGTCTTGGTCCGCCAAGGTTGGGACCATGGGGAGGGTTGGGTCACGAGGCGCATCCCTCCCTGCGGGAGTCAAGGACTGCAGGGAGGAGCTAGGGGTGCATCCCTTGGCCACCAACAGGACGGAGGGCGTGTGGGGTTCATCATCCTTCCGCATTCCCCCTCTCTTCTCCCCCCTCCTCCCTGCTCCCTGCCACCTATGCCTCCCTGCCCCCGCTCTCCTCCTCAATCCTACGTCTCGCCCTCCTCCTCCCATCCTGGAGCATCCCACCGCGTAAGAAACTACAGTATATCCGATATGCGAGAGGCATTCGTCGTCGTAATCGCCTTCCTCCACCTTCCTCCATCCTCCTCCACCTCGTACCCAATCCCTCCTCATCGTTTTCTCATCCCATATCAGCCATCTCCTGCCATCCCCCCCCCTCATTCATTTCCAGCTCCACCAGTAAACACGTCTCTCTCGGTCCTCCCAACTCCTTCCAGTTCCCTTCCTCCCTTCCTCTCGTCCTCCTCCTCCATCCTCCTTCTCCTCGTCTTCCTCCTCCTACCCCTCCTCCGTCTCCTCCTCCTCCTCCTCGTCCTCCTCCTCCTCCCCCCCGTCATCATCATCAGCAGCAGCATCATTATCAGCATTCTCATCCGCATCACCATCAGCATCAGCATCATCATCACCGTCACCATCAACATCATCAGCATCACCATCAGCATCATCACCATCATCATCACCATCATCATCATTGTCATCATCATCATCATAATCATCATCATCATCAGCATCAGCACTAAGATGCCGAGCGACACATATCTGGCAAAGCGGTCCAGGAACTCATACATCTGGGTGGGTATATACATGTAGCATTACACTCACAGCGTGAACTACACGAACGTACCGTCTCGTGCAACATTGGGTGGACTCGATTGGGTGACTACTTGTTCTCCAAGGGGCCTTGGAAACAAAAAAGGTTATCGTTCCTGTCGAACGTCGCGGGCCGCGTCTGGTCTGGCCTCGAGAGCTACATCTTACGCCCCCGTGAGGTACACCGACAAGACTGTACGCCTGCAAAAAAGCTACGGCCCATGCTGAAAGGAGCTGCGCATCACGAAGACTCAGAGGGCCACCATCATTCCATGTCAACGCTCCAGGTCTTTCGTGAATGACAGGTGGCCCCAACCGCCATCGAGCTTTTAGTGCGGCGTCTCAGTTGGTGGCAGGGCATTGTTGGTAACGTCAGCCACCACGGTCAGTTCCTCGCGGCATTTTTGGGAGATGTGAGTTTGCGAAGCAGGCGGCCAAAGGCAACCGCCCCGTCTCAGTCTCGACCCTCAACGAGCAGGGCAAGATCGACGCATGCGCCCATCCTTGGGCGCGCCAGCTCTCGAGTGACCTCGAGTGCCTTATCTCACATTCGAGTGGTGAATCATTGAGAGAGCTGTGGCAACCGCAGACGATTGAAAAACTTTGGCGTGATGATCAGATTCGCGATGCATTTCTCTACTGTGATGTACGAGCGCTTCGCGCAGCCTTCTGGACGCGCCAGTGGACCCCCCCCCCCCCCCCCCCCGAGGGAAACAGCATTCTTGAGGCCACCCCGCCCCAGACCCAGCAGACTGAGACCGACAGCGATGCCGAGTACGTTCGACCATTTCGATGCGGGCCCCCTGGGCGCGATATGCGGTTGGGGTCCATACGAGAGCTGGTTAACCATCAAACAAAAAAAGCAAAGCTGAAGGACACGGGCAGCCTCAAATACTAACCACTCTACAGTATGACAACAACTGCAGTGTATGCGATACCACATTTCCTAATGTAGACCACGCTGTACGACAGTTACGACGAGCATGGGTACAATGTAGGTGTATTGCGGCACCCACACATCATAGTTACCCATGGATACCCTCATCATGTACAACATGACCGTTATCGGAATATCAAGTGGACACTGCATGTACACTCGAATTTCATGACCCTGTTAAGCTACGCCAACATTTACGCACCCACACCCCTCCGTCGCCATCGGGTTCCCTGCTCAAGAAGGTATCGCGCAGAGAGGTGGAGAGCACAACCACCCAACATCCGCGCGGGCCTCTCGCTGTGCCGCCTCCTCCCCGTCTTTCACGGACAGTGCAGGTGCAGGGCGCACTGGCGGCCAGGCGCGAACTACGACGGGCCACGGATCGACTACTACTCGCACCGCGAGAGAATGCCCCCACGCGAAGGAGATCACCCAGTGCTGGACTCTCGAGAGCTCATCTCATAGCAGGCATCTCGACATCCACCGCGCCGACGCGGACCAGATTTGCAGCATCGATCCCGACACTTCCGCCACCGCCAGCTGCGCCTCCGCCTCCTGAGCCTGGGGATGACCGAGAACGAGCAGCCGCCAGCGAAGGCCCCTGCAGCCCCTGCACGAGCAGCGTGGCGCCACCCCCTGGGCTCCTCTCAGGGCTCGCGAGGATCTGGGCAAGACTCGGCAGCAAAGGCAGCGGGGGCCCCACCATCGGTCAAGCCACGACTTCAGCGACCGCCACCGCGGCGAGGAGCAGCGGAGGCAGACTCGGAGGTCGAGGGCGGCCATGGCGGGCGAGGGCGAGGACGAGGGGATACGCAGGAAGTCGAGACGCAGAGGAGGGCGTCGCACTCGCCGCGGCGATCAGCATATCAAGGCGTGGAACAGCAAGGACAGAACTCTATTAGCACTCCTCCAGGCGACACTCAAGCTCGTTCTCCAGACGGCCCACAGGAACCGCCTGGCCTCTTCAGTCGCGATCGACACCTACACGGCGCCGTCCAAGCACGTGATGGCCAGCCACATCAGCGCCGAGCTGGAGGGGCACAAGGGCCTGCTCGACTCCCTGCGGACGCAGGGCGCGGAGGGCAAGGCGAGGATGAAGCAGATCGGCCCCCCGCGGCCAGCCTGGCGCTGGCAGCCCTGGAGTGCCTCATGGAGCGCGACATAGGCGGCGGCATCAAGAACGAGATACGGACCTACTTGCACAAGTGATCCCCCGAGGACGCGGAGACGGAGCCCGACATCGACAAATCGGACCTGGAAGTCGCCGTCAGCTTCATTCGCCTGGAGAGCTGCTACGACACGCAGAAGGTGAAGGTCATCGCGGGCACCCCCAGCTGGGAGGGGCGCGCCCTCATCCAGAGGGCGCTGAAGGCAGAGGCAGTCGCGACTCACCACAAGGGGGTAGCCCCTGCAGGCTGGCTCGAGGACGAGGCGGGCCATTGGCTGGAGACGATCAGTGACAACCTCTAGAGCCCGTCAGGTTTGAGTGTGTGTGTTTTTTGTTGCCAGCCTCGAGCGCTGCCCCAGAGACAGCGACCTCTGCGCGCGCCTCCCCCAGCGAGCCAGGCTCGGAGCCAGGCCACATTTTGCCAGCGCAGGTTCCCGACCCCGAGCCTTTCGGTGACTATGAGGCCGAAGACCTCGTAGCAGCAGAATTTTATTCATAGCTTCGCCCATGCCGCCTGGCACTCGCTGTGATCAGCACCCTGGTGGCGCCGCTCTGAGCAGCACTCGAGAGTCACCGCTCTCTGCGGCGAGCCTCAAATTTCCTACGAGGTGATATGCGTCAGTATATCCTTCCTGTTGGCTCTGACGTCGTTGGAAACAAAAAAAACATCATCACCACCGTAGCCATTTTGGCCCAGGCCATGCTGGCTCAAGTTGCCATTTGCCAAGGCAGCTGGCCAGGGCAGCTTCCTGCCATCGGGGGGGCAGCCCAGTCAGGCCCCCTGGTGGCCTTCTTCGGCCTACGCTCCTGAGGGAGCAGTGTCACGGCGATCCGATTCCTCCTGCTACTTGCGGCATGTCCTGGCGCGCCCGTGCCCCGCGGCGTGATCGTGACAGCAGGGGCGGCGCTGGGGGTCGGGTGTGGAGGCTTGACCCTTGGCCCAAGAAGAAGAAGAAGCAGAGAAATAATTCCTACCGTGTGTGTGTGTGGCTCATGCGGGCACTGGGGGCATGCTTACCACGGTCACCGCCAGTGCAGCCTGTGCGGCGGCTACTGCGTTCCTCTCGATGGTGGTCGCGCCGCTGCTGATGTACCTGATGATTCCCGCGGGGTTCCCCCTGGAGCTGCGGCGGTGCCAATGCCACCACACTTCGTTGAGAAGCTCGAGGGTTGGTCGGTCCACTGCCTGCCCTCGCTGGGGTGGCGAAGCAGGCCGCTGCCCCTCTACTCCTTGATGTGCACGATTATATGGATCCTGAGCTTGGCCGCTTGGCTTCGGCTGAGCAGACACCCTTGGCGAAGAAGGTCGAATTGGCTACAAAATGTGAGCGCCTTGCGACGCAGGAGGCCCAGTGTCGGCTCGAGCGCGACAGACGGCAAAGGCTACGAAGGAGGAGATGCAGCAAAACCATGCGGAGGCGGCGCAGGACTTGGGGAGGGCTCGCGCCGCCGCGCGCGACGCCGACACTGAGCAGACGCTGTTCGACGTCAACCAGTTCAAGCTCGTCATTTGTGCCGAGGTCAACGACCAACGGCGCCGTCGTGCTGAGCAGGAAGGAGGCGCCCCTCGCCCGCTCAGCGGCCCAGCCTGCCCCTGCGGGCGCCCCTTCAGGCGCCGCTCGGGCCTGGTGCGCAGCCTGGCACGGTCCCTGACAGTGCGAATGATGACCCACGGCGTCGCGGCAGGGTGGTGGACTTCGTCGCCGTAGAAGCACACCTCCGCGAGTTCTCCGATGACAAGCTTACGGAGTTCACCGCCATTTCTCTCGATCAATGGAAGAATTACCGCCGCCATCTGCAGGGGATGCGCGGCCTTCTCGAACCAGGTCCCGATGATGCGGCTTCTGATGTTGCCAGTGAAGCAGGGCATGCTACCATGGAGCCTGCTGATCGGGACCAACTTCGCGATCTCAAACGACGTGCTGCTGAAAGTGGACTGGATGCCCAGCCTGCACAGCAGTGCCATGATCTACTACAGAAGCATATTCACGGACGAGCGACGAATCGCGCGAATAAGGGACATAACGCCACCTGCGACATGTACCGCGCCTTCTGCCGGCGTGCTGCTAATCAGCTTGGGCGCTTCCCTGGCGGGCCAGCTGCTTCTACAGTTTGTGTTAGACGGAAGCCAGTCGCGGGCGACGGCGAGCCTGCGCAGCAGGCGTCAGCTGAGCAGCAGCCTGGCATTAGCAGTGGTCAGTCCCTGCCCCGTTCCTGGCGCGCTCTCCAAGCCACGTGCAGTAGCTTCTAGTGTACTTCCTAAGTTCAGAAAGAGCGTGTTCTACCGCTGCTGGCGGAAAACCGGGGGGGGTCACTACCGGTTCGAACCCCTCCCCCCCCCCCCTCCGGAAAACCCGGGGGGGTAACTGCCGGTTCGAACCCCTCCCCCCCCCCCCCAGCTCATCATGAAAAGGGGGGGGTGGGTCACTACCGGTTCGAACACCTCCCCCCCCCCCCCTCTCGAAAACCCAGTGGGCGCGCGGACAGAGGTGGGGACGGTGTTGGTGGGACTGCGGTGAGGGGACAGCGGGGCAGTGGTGGGGGCAGTGGACAGTGGGACAGTAGAGGGCCAGTAGTGGTGGGGACAGTGGTGAGGACAATGGTGGGAACAGGGGGGACAGTGGACAGTGGTGGGGGCGGCGGTGGTGGTGACAGTGGTGTGGGCACAGTGGGAATGAGGTGGGAACAATGGGACAGTGGAGGGTACAATGGTGGTGGGGACAGTGGTGAAGGCGGTGGCGAGGACGGCGGTGGGACAATGGGACAGAGGTACAGTGGGGACAGTGGCGGGGACAGTGGGGGCAGTGGTGGGAACAGTGGGACAGCTCAGTGGGACAGCGGCGAGTGGGGATAGTCGGGCAGCGGTTGGGGCCGTGGAGACAGTGGGGCGAGTGGAACCGTGGTGGGAACAGTGGTGGGGACAGTGGGGACAGTGCGACAGTGGTGGGGGCACTGGTGGGGACACAGTGGGGACAGTGGTGGTGAGGACAGTGGTGCTGGGAACAACAGTGGAGGATGTGATGCGGACGGTGGTAGGGACCGGGAGTCGTTTGCTGGCGGTGAGTGGGGGGGGGGAGGGGTTCGAACCGGTAGTGATCCCCCTCCGGTTTTCGAGGGGGGGGGGGGGGGGGGGGGGTTCGAACCGGTAGTGACCCCCCCCGGTTTTCCGATCGGAGGGGGGGAAGGGGGGGGTTCGAACCGGTAGTGACCCCCCCCGGCTTTCGAAGGGGGGGGGGGGGGGAGGGGTCAGGGGGGGGGGGGGGGGGGGGGGGGCGGGGGAGGGGGGGGGGGGGGGGGGGAGGGGGGTTCCAGCAGGGGGGGGGGGGGGGGGGATTTTCGGAGGGGGGGGGGGCGACCCCCAGGTTCCGGAGGAAAAAGTTGGCAATTTTCCACAGTAAAGCGGCGGTGGATCACGCTCTCTCTAAGTTCATGAAAATAACTCAGGGGTCTAAGCTTGCTCAGGACTTCCTTACAGCTAAGATTGCTGAGGTTGATGGGGTCTTCATGGCCGAGCACCGCGCGCGCTGCCCGAAGGCCTTCCTTCTGAAGAAGCGTTGCAGGTTCATGATATGGGCTCCGCATGTTCAGAATGCCTTGGCTTCGCCAGGGGGAGGTGCTCATGGGGAAGTTGCGGCCGCCGTCCAGCCGGGCTCGTGCACCCGCAAGTTTTTGATTCAGGCGCCTAAAGCGTCGCAAGTTGGTTCAGGAGAATGTTGTTTATTCTCCTGGGGATGCGATTGAAACCGTGCATCGTTGCCGTGGGCGCGGTTCATTTGGTTCCGTCCATCGGGGTCTCGGGTGCCAAGTCAGGTCGTCTCCGCGGGGTTGCTGAGCTTTTACGAGGGCTCTCGATTCCGTAGTTTCTGTTGGGGGGCTTCAGCGTGCCCGAGGATGTTTTGGAATATTCTGGCGTCCTGGAGTTGATGTCTGCCAGGGCGTGCCTGCCTGGCAACGTGCACTTCACTTGTGCGGTGGGTGAAACTATGATTGAGCACGTCGTGGGCTCGCGCGTCTTCTACCCTCACCCGGCGGTGAATGCCGACCTGGCGCCCCCCTTCAAGACCCATGCGCGTCTCGACGCGGCCCTCTATATGGAAGCTTTTGCGGAGTCTGTCGGAGAAGCAAGCCCCGTGAGATCCCTGAGGCCTTGGGCCCTGGTAGTCACTGGCTCACTTACATGGCTCAGGCTAGTTCGAGTCTCCTGGAGGCCCCCTTGGCGATGCCTGAAGATATGGATTCTGCACTTCCTGAGCACGTGGTGGACCGCGTATCTGGAGCATTAGGTAAGCAGTGCCTTACATGGTCACGTGCCCTAGAGTTGCAAGCCTGATCTCGTGGGCGCGCTGTCGCGGGCGACGCCAAGTTTTACCGCGGCCGAGGCTCGACGTTGAAGGAACGGAAAGACAAGTCTCTGATGGTTCGAAGTGTACAGACGCAGAGATTCCGGAATCCTGATCTGTCTTAGTTGTCGTTGGTCTCGGCCCGTCTTTTCGAGCTTTGGAAGCTTTCTCGCAAGTGTCCTTTTTTTTCCGATGCTGCTCGGCCACATCGCGGCGTTCGCGCAGGTCTTGCTGCCGAGGTTGTCTCTCATCTTGCGCCGCTGGCGTCTACCACTGAGGCGAATGTTTGGCACGGCAGGCTTGACGCCCCCCCGGGCAATCCTGGTACTCTCCGAGAAGTGGCGCATGCCGCAGACATGTTTGTTCGAAGGCTTGGTCACATGCCCATGGCATGACGAAGAAGTGCACGCCCACGTGGCTGAAGGCTTCTCTACCAAGAGGAGCTCGGCCTGTGCGCGGATATCTGAAGACTGAATATAAGGTTTGGGTGGAACGCGCTGAAACTAAGTCGGGCATTGTGAATACCCAAGCGAGCACGGTGAAACATCGCAAGGATTAGCGGGTGTCCTGGTGGACCCCGAATACTCATCAAGCTAGGTGTTTGAACGCTGGTTTGAACGAGTTGCGCTCGCTGGCGATGGTTCCCCTTGAAGAACACCCCCCCCTCGAGCTTCGCGATGTTGCTCGCGCGTGCACGTGTTTCTCTCCCGCGACGGCCATTGGCGTCGACCTTTGGAAACCTCCTCTTTTTCTCTCGGCGCCAGTTGATGCATTGGGAATGTTGGCTGGCATCCTGAAAATGGTGGGCTACCCTGAGTTGTCCGCCGCAGTGCCATGCGTGCATCATGGCACTGCCCCCCAAGTCTGCGCACGATGAACGAGCAGCGGTGAAGTGCCCGGCCCTCTACCGCATATACTGTAAGGCGCGAGGCTTCGACATTGACCACTTGAGCAAGAAGCAGATTGATTTCTGGGGCTCTGCGGTTAGAGGGTCGTCGGCCTTGAAGGCTGCGCTATTCCGAGAGCTACGTCATGAAGTGGCTCACTCCTGGTGGGTTCTCGTCCGCCCCCACGCATTGGGACCTCGAGAAGTTGTTTTTTGGTCTCTGTGAACCCGAGCAGGCTCATTAAATGGCCTCCAATCAAGGGTGCCCTGGGCACCTTCTGTATTTGGGGCGCCTCGTCCACGCTGCTCCTAGGCCCCTGGAAGTGTCTGGGAGATCGTCACGAGTTATTGCGGCTGGGGGGGGTCTATTCTTGCTGGGCGTCGCCAGAGCATGCCCAGGGTCAAGTGCCACTTGCGCGGTGCCCTTGAGAAGGCTCATAATCGGATCCCCAGAGGCCCTGAAGGTAACCCAGATGTTAGAGTGGCCGTCAGGTCATACGCGGATAATATTGCACAGCTTCTGAATGGAACCGATGCGTTTATTTGCAGGTATCTGCCGTCGGCCGCTGCTGACTGATGCGCCGGCATCTCTGACCTCGGCTGCGTGGTCAGCAACAGGTCGCGCGCAGTTGCCTCGTCCGCCGAGCTGGGGAGGCAGCTCAGCGACGAACTTCGCAGGCTTGGTGTCGAGGTCAAGTTGGGTCGGGATGTCAGAGACCTCGGCACGAATACCACGGTCAACAAGAGACGTGCTGCTTGGAAAGTCCACCAAAGGAGGATCATCTCATTTCGTCGTGGGCGGAAGCTGGCGTAGTTTTGCAGATTGCGTGGTGCCTCTCGGAAAGTTGTCACACCAGGTGCCCTGGCCGCGGGTCCCTGGGGCCATGGGGTCTTGGGGCTCCCTCCAGGGGCTCCCAGGCAGATTCGTGCTTCGGCGGCTTCGTGCGCTGGTTTCTGGAAGCCAGGTCCTTGCACCGCCTCCGTCATTCGCGCACTTAAGGATTATAGTGATGATCTTATTTACCGGCTGCGTGTGGAACAGCTAGCTATGTTATCGGAAGTGCGGCCTAGTCCATCGGCCGGCCTTGCGAACGGTATCCGGCGTTCTTGGAACCAGTTGCATGAGAAGCTTGGTAAACCAGCTCAGTCTAACCGTTGCAGGCATGTTCGCGGGCCTATTGCTGCTGTCCACGCCTACGCCACTGTTTTAGATCTCGGGCTGGAACCACGAGAAGTTGATCTTTAGATCGCTGAAGGCAGAGCACCGTTCAGAATGAATGGACCTGATTTCCGATACCACCTCAAGTCATGTGTACGCGAGAGGTGCTCTGCCGCAGTTTGGGCCAATGCGTCCCAGCACGACTGCGGGCGAGGCCTCGAAAGTGGAGCTGAGTCTACAATAGTTCGACGGGAGCACAAGAAGCTGCTTCAAGATGAAGATTATGCTGGCGCAGCGCTTCTAGCCACCGTCGCGGTTGGTGGTTGCTGGCCCGAGGGCAGACTGCTTGACGCAGGCTATTGCGCGGATGGGAAGTGTTTCAGATGTGGCGATGTCGTCGAACCCCCGTTGCATACGACGTGGTTTGGCCCAGCTAATTCCAACCAGCCCGTGCGATCCTGCGGTGCGTGATAGTGAATTCCTGGTGACTGGAGCTGAGCAAGCAGACCCTCGCAGCGCCTTCTACGCACGATGGCTCCCGAGTATCGATGCTAGCCGTGGGCGTATTCGTCCTCCTCGTGAGCTCGCGTGGTCTTGGGGCCTTCATAGTGCTTCCCCTGAAGTTCATGGTGGTAATGGGCCTTGATGGCTCAGGAGGGCCCCATGCGCTTGATAAAAAGGCAACGTAGATGTGATGGGCCATGGTTCGTCTTGGGATGGCTGAGGACCTGGACGCGCGCTTGAATCGTGTATTGTTCGGTGCTCTTCCACCCGTGAGCAGTCTAGCCCCCCGCGCTGGGTTGTACACCTTTTTTATGTTGATTTCTCAGACTGGCGATGTCACTTGCTGTTCTGATGATCTCCCACTGGCGAAGTTTTTATCGTCAGCCGCGAGTTCAGGTGTTAGCTATTAGCAATATGACTGACCTGTGGGTCCGGATCTGGGCTGCCCTCGATGATCGGGGTCCTGGTCGGATCGACATCCTCCGCATGCTTGCGAATCTGAATCTGAATCATCATCGACAGCATCACCACCATCATGGCCATCGGTAACACTAGCATCAGCATCAGCATCAGCATCCTACTCAGCATCAGCAGCATCGTCCGCATTGTCATCCTCATCGTCATCATCATCGTCAGCATCAGCTGCATCCTCATCAGTTGCATCCGTGGCATCATCATCATCAACATCATCACCATCATAATATGTATCATTATCATCATTATTATGATCAGTACCACCATCATCATCGCCATAATCCTTCTTCTTGCCTAAAATATCTTCGTCCGCCCGTCTCCTCCATCCTCCTCATATTCCTTGTCCTCCTCCTCCTCATGCTCCTCGTTCTCCTTCCTCCTCGGCCGCCTGTCTCCCTCTCCTCTCCACATATTCTCCTCTGCTTTTCCGCGCCTCCCTCCCCCCCCCGGGGCTCCCGTCCCCGAGGCGCGCGAGGCACCTGAGCGTGGGCCCGCCCCCCCACAGATGAAGGCTGGGCACCAGCACAATGGCAGCATCAAAATGCCCCGTACCCCATCATCGAGCCGCGGAAGCACTGTGCCTCACTCCGCGGGCCGCGGCGCCCTCCTCGGCAACCATGAGCCGCTCCTGCGGGACGTGCCACGGGGAGGGTGCCCTCCTGGTCCTCGTCGCCCACGTTGGCCGTCCGAGCGAGCCAACCATACGCTTGCACCGTAGGGATGCAACTCGAGGGAGGTCAAATACAGCATCCGCGATGGTACAATCAAGACGCCGAAGTAAGGAACAGCTTTGGTTCAGAAGGGGCTCGATGTTCCCCAGGTCCTCCTATGGCTGTTCATCTCGCCCTCCTCGTGCACGCAGGCGCTTTGGGGGCCAAAACGCGGCCTCGTTTCTTATTGTTTGTTCCTTACTTCAGCAGCCCGACTGCATATCCGTGCTTCCGTGGCCGATACGTGGCCTAATCCGGCCACGTCCCGTTGAACCAATGTCGTTTCTTCCCGTCTAAGATCGCGCAGTCGGGTTAAATATTGGGCCGGATGTGCTCGTGTCTGGCCCGATGGCCTTTGAATCTGGCTGGGAATCCAGTCGCCCTTCTTGCGGGAACTTCGAATAAGTTTTAGCTTGGGTCCAGAGTCGGTGTCTACGCCCCCGTGCTTCGGCAGGGAGGCCGCATGACACTTCAATTTCTTGCCGCGACGACCAACCAAAAGCCATGTCCTTTGGCCTCCCCGTGCCGTGGGCTGCGCACATGCCTTCGACAATGATCAGCGCACCCCTTTCCTGGACGCCCCCCTCTTTTTGGCATTGCCCAGATGAGTGCATGTTATGTTTGTCGCGGGTCATCGAGGAGCATCTTGGATCATCGGCGACCAACCGAAAAATATGTCCCACAGCCGCGCGCCACGCTGCAGCGGGAGCTGGCAATCCGCGGGCCGCGCACTCACGGACCGCGTCAGTGCGCGCGCCGCGCGCACAGCTCGCCCCGAGAGCATGCAGCAGGGTGTGCGCACGGAGGGCCGCCCATCTGATGCCTTACGGTCGGACCGCCGTACAATACCCAGGTCGGGTCGGAAGGGTGCCCTGATGTTCTTCGTGTAAATTTGATGTTTTTGTGTATCCTGGGGTGTTTTTGTCCGCGGGGGTCTCATGTTCCTTAAGGAGGCATTTGGGTCCCAGGTCGGGTTGTCGCTGCCTTGGTGCGCCCGCCCGTGTTCAACATTTGATCGATTTTGGCGAGCAGGAGCGGACGGCGAGGTTCGAGATCTTGGGAACGGGAAAGTGTTTGCCCTTTACGTCCTCCGGGGGCCGTTATTGGCCCCGGGACCGTCGGATACGGAACTTGGGCGAAAAACTGCACCAGGTAGAATCCTGGAGAAGTCCGGGGACCGATTTTGAGCGGATTCGGCTGCATCCCCCCTCCTGAGATTTTCTGGGGCCCCAACAAGTTCACACAACGTGTACCGAGTTCAAAATTCATGCGTTAACGCGCTGTGTGTTTTGCTCGGCACGTGTTGGTTCACGTATTTGCGAACGCATCGTTGTGGACTTGCGTCTGCAGTCGTCGCGTCGATATCCTTGTCAACACGCTACGTGTTGCGTGCTGCGCATCGGGGCAGCTTACACAATTCATTCGAGTGATACGCACCAAGTTTTCCACTGCCCCCAAGATTCCCCATTGTCCCACGCTGGCTCCATCCGCGGGACGTGCTCAAGTCGCGAAGTAGGCAGGCACGGCCAGGTCTTGCTTCCCTCTCTTCTGTTTTATGTCCATCCTCATCCCTCTGCCTCTCCCTCCTCCCTTCCCCATTCCCTCCCGCCCTCGCCCCCTCCTCAACTCCATTTCCCGTCCCCCCTTGTCCTGTCTCTCCGCCTTCCCCTCGTTCCCCGTTTTCCCCCGTGGGCCACCATCAACTCTCGCAATCTAGGCGGCCGCGGGATGCCTTTGATGAATGGTAGCGTTTCTCATGGCACCGCCAGCAAAAACCCGTCAACGACGCGCGCCGCGCTGCGAGGGCAATCGCGTGGAATCCCCGCCGCGCGCTCAGCGACAACCAGCCTTCGTTACGGCGCCCGCGCCGTGGCCTCTGATTCAACGATGCCCCACGAAGCGTCGTCTCTCATTCTCAACGCATAGATTTCCCCCGCCCATCGCGTCTGAGCGTTTTACCCTTGCTTCTTCTACTGGCGCACGATTGTGCCATCAAGCGTCGCGCAGGTGCAGCCCACGCGGGTTCATGCGGGAATCGCTCGCACGACGCCCCGCTAACGAGGCGAAGGAACATCCTGCTCGCGCCTGCGTCGGCAAAAGCGCGCGAACGACAGGTGCGGCGAATGCCCGGGTCGTCCCTTGGACGCGCCTAGAAACCGCAAGGCGCGATGTGCGGTGACACATATGGTCGCGCAAGGAAGCCACGCCCGAAAGTCATCCCAGGCGCACTGCTAAGCACCAAGACCACCTGCCGACATAGCCGTGTCGACGGTACCGGTTGGTCGGCACCAGGCACGGTAGTGGCCATCATGTTTGTCATATGGGTTGATCGTATCATTGTGTTCGTTTTCATCTTCACCCGTACTGCCTCCGCTATCGCTCTCACCTCTAGCGCCGCGGCCCACTCGAGGATTGACTCCACAAGGGGAAGGGGGGAAAGCACATGAGCCTAGCGAAGGACCCAAACACATGCAGTTGTGAATGCCGTCGTTGTGGATATCGCCTTCGGTGAAATTCGGGCCACGAAAGGTGAAGGGTGTGCCAGAGTGAGCCTGGCGGACGCACCAGGCCACGCCCACTGGGGTCTTAGGTGGAGCTCCCCTCATGGGGCCACGGAGCGTGTGAAGTGGGTGGCGAAATTGGTGTGGCGGACGCATGCGGCTCCTCCACCCACAAGCACAAGGGCATTAGGTGGAGCTCTACAGGGGGTCACGAAATTCGCGGGGGGAATGCCAAAATGAGTGTGGCGGACGCATGCGGCAGCAGCCACTGGGGCCTTTCGTGGGATTCCTAGCTAGGCCACAAAACGTGTAATGGTGTGCCGAAATCAGCGTGGCACACGCATGCGGCCGCAGCCGCTAAGGCCTTAGGTGGAGCTCCCCATCGGCCACGAAACGTATGAGGAGGGTGCCGAAACGAATGTGGCGGACGCATGCGGCCGCAGCCACTGGGGCGTTAGGCGGGGCCCCCATATGGGGCCACGAAACGTATGAGTGATTCGCCAACATGGGTGTGGCGGACGCATGCGGCCGCAGCCGCTGGGGCCTTAGATGGAGCTCCCCATGAGGCCACGAAGCGTGTAAGGGTTGTGCCAGGATGTGTGTGATGACGACGGTGATGATGAGGCTGATGGCAGTGATGATTGGTGATGGCATGCGGAGGGCAGAGGCAGGGATAAGTGGGGGAGGCGGGAAGAGGAATGATGAGGAGGAGGGGGCAGCGGGAGAAGTGGAGCGCGGCGCTGTCTCGTCAAACGATTGGGAACGAAACGTAAAACGGCACCGCGAGGCGCACGGCTGCCCCTGGGTCATCCCTTCGGCTCCTGCATGGGCAGTGTCCGCCGGTGGTGCGTCTTGGGCTCGTCCATGATTCGCCATGAGGGAAACTGGTCCCGAGGGAAACGGGTCAAACGTTGTTTCGCATGTTTCGGTCTTCTGGCGCCCTCCAGTGGCCCCAGGACTGTCAAACAAATCTTCAGGATGATGAGCTGGTCCCTGGGGAAGGCTCCAAGGTCCAGGACCGACTATCTTCAGGACCCGTTGGACGTGAGCAAGGCCGTGTGCGACTGTGTACGACAGGTGTTCTTTCGAGGGCCAGCGTGCCTTTCAGGGCGATGCCAGTTGAGCGTTGACGGTGGAGCTGTGCGACCCGCCGTTAGATCCTGGGGCTCATCTAAGGGGCCTCTCGAGCATAAGCTTAAACTTTCTGAATTCCTCGCGGATGTCTCGGATCTGCGCTGGGCCCTCCTGGCGGCACGCGCTCCGCGATCCATGGAGACAGGGTCCCCGTGCTGATCCAAGAAATGTCCGTGGACCTCCGAAGGTTTATGTTTATGCAGTTGTGTGTTCCTCTACGGACGTTTCTTGGTGTCTCTTGGGAGCCTCTCGAACCGTCCTTTGGATCCTGCTGGGAGAGTGGTGGAGGCCTGTTGGACCGTCTAGGAGGCCTAATGGGAACAAGTGGGGGGGGGCCGCATTGGGGCCAAGGCTTTTATTTCGATGGTAATTGCCATGTTCGACGCTCGTGTTTGCACATCGACGTGTTCGGCTGCAGGGGGTGAAAACGAGGCTTTGAGACCCAGCGGTCCGCCAATGTTGGGGCCATGGGGAAGGTTGGGTTGAGAGGCGCACACCTCCCTACGGGATTCAAGGACTGAAGGAAGGAGCTAGGGATGCATCCCTGAGCCACCGGCAGCACAGAGGGCTTGTGGGATTCATCATCCGTCCGCGTTCCCCCTCTCTTCTCCCCCCTCCTCCCCCCTTCCGCCTGCGCCTTCTTGCCCCCCCCCCCCCTCCTCCTCCATCCTGTGTCTCGCCCTCCTCCTCCCATCCTGAAGCATCCCACTGCGTAATAACCTACAGTATATGCGATATGCGATAGGCATTCGTCGTCGCAATCGCCATCCCATCTCCCATCCCATATCACCCATCTCCTCGTATCCTCGTTCCCTTCTCTCCTCGTATCCTCTCCCATATCACCCATCTCCTCGCTATCCCCGTCTCACCTTCCTTCATCCTCTTCTTCCACCTCGTATCCCATCTCCCATCCCATATCACCCATCTCCTGGCTCTCCTCACTCATTTCAAGTTCCATCTCCCATCGTCAGCACTAAGCATGTCTCCCCCGGTCCTCCCAACTCCTTCCTGTTCCCTTCCTCCCTTCCTCTCGTCCTCCTCCTCCTCCGTCCCTCCTCCTCCCTCTCTCGTCCGCCCTCCTTCCCCTTCCGCCGAGCCATCCTCCTCCTCCATCCCTCCTCCTCGCCCCCCTCGCCATCAGCATTATCACCATTATCATCGTCATCATCACCAGCATCAGCATCAGCATCAGCATCAGCATCAGAAGCATCATCAACATCATAATAATCATCATCATCATCCGTAGCCATGTTGGCTCAAGCTTGGTTGCAGCCGAGGGCCTCTTGAGCATTTTGCCACAGGGGCTGTTGTGGGCACTGTATCCAGTTCAGTGTGCGATCTCGTTTCTCCCTCCGCTGCTGCTGCTATGGCGGATGTCGCGTCGATCAAGTCTCTGCTGTCCGAGCACCTTGCCAGTACTATTAACTTGCGCGTCTTGGTGCGCTGGAGCAGGCACATCAGTCATTCGTCTCGAAGGTTCCGTCTTCGCATGCAGTGCCATTCTCGGGAACAAGAAGGGCCGTTGACTCGGACAGTATCACGTCGGTTGGAAGCGATTCAGCTGTTCTTAAGGACGCCCATCGTTTGCTCATCCTGGGGTTTAAGGACCGTCGCAAGTGTGCGACTGAACAGGCGGTGATGCTCACTCGGATCCGCGCATGTGACCTACAGAATAAGGTGACTCTTGATTTCCCCTCCCCTGCGATGGCGTTGGCTTGCCGGACCATTTCAGGAAGTTGGGTGAAACGCACGCTGTGCCGAACCCTCGGGACCCGCACGATCCCTGGCCTCTCCGTGTTCGCAGGAACCTGTCTCCACAGCATCGTCTTTTGTTCTTCCAGATGGGGAAAGTGCGTCAGGCGTTGCAGGAAGAGCTGAGTAAGGCAGGGATTCTGGCGAATTTGAACGGGATTGGAGGGGCGTTTTCGCGCTCCGCTCGAAGGAGGCCCCGATGTTCCATTGCAGTAGCTGCCTTCAGAATGCCCGTGTAATCCACATGCGTATCGAGGAGGAAGGGCCCGCAGTTATGGAGCTGCAGTCAGTTCGCGCCGAATCCGAGACTGCGTTCGAGTCGGTTCCTTCCCGCCCCTTTTTGAGGGGGGGCCGAATGGCCAGGCGGCAGCAACATCTGTAATGCGCCCAGGGGCCCAGTCTTGGACTTGAGGGAGAGTGGCGCGGTTCTGGCCACTGCTGGGGCCCCCATAGTCGTGGCAGCGCCACCCAGCCTCAGTGCGTTTCTGATCAGTCCTTCGATGGGGGTGGCACCCTTTGAAACGTCTCTGCCTTTCTCGCCGCCGCCGCCCTTTGCTCTCTCTGCTCTCACTTGGAACTCTAGGGTGGCTCTTTGCTTCCATCTCTCATGCCTCCCTTCGTGCTTCCAGACGGTGCCATCAGTTGCGCGCGCATTCTCGACGGTCCAGTATGTTGTGTATACAAGAGACTCATGGCACTCAGGGCGATGCCACGGCCATTCTGACTGACTTGCGCGGGTGCTCCACGGGCTTCTCTGGCGGCAATTCTGGCATCGCGGGTGGCGTGCTCACTGTTCCCTTTCCTGCTCTACGCCGACTCTTCACGGCTATCGAACGCTATCCTATTGTTCCTGGCAGAATTTTCCTATAGAAATGCAATGGCCACTATGGGACCTCATGGGTGCTCAACGTTCATCTCCCGACCTCTGGTGAGCCCGCCTGGGCCTTCATCCGTGTTCTGCTCCGTATTCGCGGCGCTCTTGCTGTCGCTGGGGGCGCCTTGGTTTTTGCGCGTGGTGGCTTTCATTTCACATTGGAAGAGGAAGGGTGCCAGTGCGCGGATGGGTCTGGGTGGCGCCCTGGGGGCCGATACCGTCATGCCGATTTGTTCGGCACTTCCCACGCTGGACGGAGTTGCACCAACCCGGGCCGACCCGCCGCGGGACCCAGAACGGGCAGCTGGTACACGTGAGTCGCCCTGATCGCATTTATGCGACGAGCCCATCTGCCATCCTGTCGGACTTCACGGTCACGTGTTCTGTTGTTGGTAAAGGGCTCTTTTCGGGACTGTCTCTGGCCTCATTCCTGTTATTGCCACGGTCCGACAGTTTTCTCCCGCCGAATTCCCGCGGATCCCATCCTGGGTTGGTCGACATCCTAGCTGTCATGCGGAATTGGCGTTCCTTCTGAGTGGCCTGGACAGGTCTCTGCCGATCGCGGATCCGTTTCCTCAGTTGAAACAGCGCATGCGGGAGGCGGCCCACCAGACTAAGGAACGTCATCGGGTGGAATTGGCGACCGAGGTGGATGGGAATATCCACTTTGCTTCGGCTGCGCTGCGCAGCGCCCGCACTCGTTCACGGGGACAGTTGAAGGCATCAGGTGAATCGTATCGTGAGTCTGCTGGCTTCCTTGTCGTCGACGGCTGATTCTGCCGCTCTCTGCTTCTCTTGCGTGATCACATTCAGTCGCCTCAGAACCGGGAGACCAGGGCTCTTGGCCAGGAGATTGAGCGCATGACCGACCTCGATGCTAAGAACTGCATCCGGGCTAAGCTTCAGAGGCGCAAGGAACTCTGGCGCCCCATGCGCAAACGTATTTCTTTGGGTGGTATCTCGGGGCCGGGTGGTCTTCCTCTGGGTTCCACGGGGCTTGCCGGCGAGGCTCTTGCGGCGCGTTGGGATGGGGGTTTCTGGTGCTCGTGACTGTGACGCTGGTCTCTGGGATGCTTTGGATGCGTTCGCTCAGCCTCTGGAAGGCATTCCTGGAGACTCCTGGGTCATTGTCTTCGATGACTTTGAGGCCATGGTGTGTGCCGGATCTGACTCCATGCCTGGCCCCGACGGCATCGTGCATTCATGTTGGAAAAGCACTGGTCCAATTGGGATTCTGCATCAGCTCTACTTTCACGTCATGGAGACACGTGGGGAAGGGCTACCGCGCAGCATGCGTCAGATGTCACTGGTCTTACGTTACTGGTCTTTCTTGCGAAAAGGGGGGCGCGCCTCTAATCTCTCTAGCGCCCACTCTCGTTCTCCCGATGCCTGCCGTCCACTTGACATGGCTGACACGGATTGCAAGCTACTCTCGATTGCTTTCTCGTGGAGACTCGAACGGCGTGCTCGTGAGACCGTGTCAAACGCTCAGGCATGTCTCCCTGGTCGTTCGTGGCCGACCAGACTCTCGAAGCAGAAGTGCGGGGTGTTCAGAACTGCCTATTGAGGAGGGGCCTCTCTTGCATGTTTCTCACGGACTTTGCGGCCGCGTTTCCGAGTGTTTTGGATTCCTGACTTCTTCGCGTTCTTTGCGCGACGAATGCGCACCCTGGGGTGGCCGGTTTCTTCGGCGCGCTCCATCGGGGCGACGCGGGCATTTGCTTTTGGGGGGCAACGACGCCGAGCGATTCGATTGATGCGGGGTTTTCGGCAAGGGGGCCCGTCTAGCATGCTTCGCTTTGCTCTGGCGCTTGACCCATGTCTGCGTTAGCTGGCCTCTCGTCTTCCTCGACAGATTCTTGGGCGCGCTGGTGATCTTTGGTTTGGGCTGCGCAATGTCGTTATCGAACTTTCCGATGGTTCTCCCTCTCTTGCAACGTCTCGATGCTGGGATCGGACTTCGGCTGAGCCCAGGGAAGTTTGCCACCGTGCATCGCGGCTTGACTCTTACTGCGCGTGCGAGACAGCAGATCACACACATGCTTGCTCTTCTATGTGCTCCTGACATAAAGCTGGCGCGGCGCGCTCGGCACCTAGGCATTCAGATTGGCCCTGAGGGGTGGCAGCGCGCATGGGGCACGGCCCTTCGGAAATACCACCAACGGTGTATCGAGATTCGTCGGCTTCGGCTTGGTCTCGCTATGACGATGCGCACGTATGTCGTGTTTGCTGTCTCGGTGCTGCGGTTCGCGATGCAATTCTACCCGGCGTTCAAAGCGGTTCTGCGTCGTGAGGGTAAAATGCAACAAAAGTTGATGACGGGCCCACGGTTCTCTTTCAACCGTGCGATGGGCACTCGCATGAAATATCTTGGACTCTCGGCTGAGTTTCCTGACCTGCGACGTCCGGGGCTGCCACTCAAGTTCGGCTTGCTCACGCCTCTCGGGTCTTTGAGAAAGCGCGGATGCCCCTGAGTGGCCTTTGGCTGCAAGGTGACTTTCATCCTGCTCGCGTTGCGTCTCCCTGGCGGCAGCGCACAGTTGTTCGGTCTATTATCGACTCTTGGGAAGCGAAGATATCTTTCTGTAGTACGCTTCTCTGGGCTGGGGGGGTTGAACGGAAGCTCGCGGCGCGGCTCGGGGCTCGACCATCGACGCCTCTTCCGCTTCGCTGCCTTTTCGAGCGAATCCAGCGGTGGCTTCGTGGGGTTTAGGTTGCGCAGGTCTCGGCGACTGCCCGCTGCGCCCGTAAGGTTGTTGCTGCCAGCTCATGTTATCTCGGGCATGCTACGTTGCGAATTCTCTTTCGCGGCGCGCGTGCGAGCGCGAGGCTCCGCCGTGGAATTGGCAGATGCGGCTGGCGATGCGACTCCGATGGGGCGGCTGACTCTCTGGAACACTACCGCGTTTGTCTTGAATTTCGACGAGCGAGCCGAGTCCTCGCTCCTTGTTTGGCTCCGGCTTTTAGCGAAGAGCCCCGGTTCCATTGTTCGACGTTGGTGGCCCCCCCGCCCTGGTTTAAGAGTCGTCTGCTTTGTGCGAGCATGTGCGACGCGTTTCTCTTTGTCCAGGGCTGCTCTCGCGACGGGTCGCCCACCCCCCCCCGAAGATCTGTTGCGCGCTTGGATTCGCCCCCGCTGTCGGCGCCATCCCAAGGTGCAGCTCTCCTGGGCGACGGCCAGGGGATAGTTTTTCTTCCTGCGCTGTAGCCTGTCTCTGCCCTTTCGCCTCTCTTGCGCCCCGTGCCTCTCTCGCCGCCGCCTCTCTTCGCGCCGCCGCCGCCCCCCCGCCGCTCTCGCCCGCCTCGACTGCCGCCTCCTGGAGCGAGGGTTCCGCGAAGCTCGCTGTCTCTGCCGCCTCTCTCTTTTCTTTGGCCGACGGTCCTGCCCGAGCGCGCGGGGCGCGCTCGTGGTCTGGTCTGTCGCGCCGCCGCCGATTTCTTTAATGAGGCCCAGCGCAGGTTACGGAAGCTGCACTAGGACTGTCGCCCCCCCCCCCCCCCCTTGTTCTGTCGCCGGGCCGTCCGACCTGGTGATTTTCGAGGGCCGCTGGCTTAGCAGCCGATCGTTCCTGCATGCTGGTGCTGCTCCCACTCGTCTAATTCAAGGATTGCACGCTGGGCTGGGCGTTGTCGCCATGTCTTCGCGCCATTGAAGGAACGAGAACCCGAGAGGCTTCAAGGTTTGAGGTTGGACCATTTCATCATCAGCATCATCGTCATCATCCGCACCAACTGCAGCATCGCCATCATCATCATCATCGCCATCATCAGCATCATCATCAGCAGCATCAGCATCACCATGATCATCATCATCATCATCATCATCATCATAATCATCATCATCATCATCATTATTGCCTCCCCCTCTCTCGTCCGCCCGCCTCCTCCCTCCTCCTCTTCCTTCCTCGCCCTTCCTCTTGCCCCGCCCTGCCTCCTCGGCCGCCCGTCTTCCCCTCCTCCCCCCATCTTCTCCTCTGCTTTTGCGCGCCCCCCTTCCCCCCTGGCGGCCCCCGTTCCCGAGGCGCGCGAGGCACCTCAGCGCGGGCCCGCCCCCCCCACAACTGAAGGCCGTGCACCAGCAAAGTTGCAGCAGCAATAAGCCCCCTGCCCCAGCATCGAGCCGCGGAAGCACTGTGCCCCATTCCACGGGCCGCGGCGCCCTCCTCGGGCAGCGAGGAGCCGCTCCTGCAGGACGCGCCGCGGGGAGCGTGCCCTCCCGGTCCTCGTCGCCCACGTTGTCCGCCCGAGCGAGCCAACCATACGCCTGCACCGTGGGGATGCAACCCGCGGGAGGTCACATGCAGCATCCGCGCGATGGTACAGTCAAGACGCCGATGTAAGGAACAGCTTTGGTTCAGAAGGGGTTCGATGTTCCTCAGGTCCTCCCATGGCTGTTCATCTCGCCCTCCTCGTGCGCGCAAGCGCTTTGGGGGCCAAAACGCGGCCTCGTTCCTTATTGGTCGTTCCTTACTTCAGCAAGCCGACTGTGTATCCGTGGTTCCGTGGCCGATGTGTGGCCTAATTTGGCCACGTCCCGTTGAACCAAGTCCGTGTCTTCCCGTCTAAATTCGCACACTCGGGTTAACTATTGGGCCGCATTTGCTCGTGTCTGGCCTGATGGCTTTTGAATATGGCTGAGAATACATCCGCCGTCATTGCAGGAACTTCCAATACGTTATTTCTGCATACGCCGATCCTAACCAGTTCGACATTGGGTCCAGAGTCGGTGTCTACGCCCCCGTGCCTCGGCATGGAGGCCGCATGACATTTCAATTTTCGCCACGGCGACCAACCAATAGCCATGTCCTCTGGCCTCCGCGTGGGCTGCGCACATGCCCTCGACCATGATCGGCAAAGCCCTTTCCTGGATACCCCCGTCTTCTTGGCATTGCCCAGATGCGTGCATATTATGTTTGTCAAGGGTCATCGAGGAGCATCTTGGATCATCGTCGTCCAACCGAAAAACATGTCCCACGACCGCGCGCCACGCTGCAACGGGAGCTGGCAATCCGCGGGCCGCGCACCCACGGACCGCGTCAGTGCGCGCGCCGCGCGACCAGCTCGCCCCGAGAGCCTGCAGCAGGGTGTGCGCACGGAGGGCCAGCCATCTGTCGCCTTACGGTCGGACCGACGTACAAGGCCGAGGTCGGTTCGGAAGGGTACCCTAATGTTCATCGTGTTTGTTGGGTGTTGTTGTATATCCTGGGGTGTTTTTGTCGGCTGGGGTCTCATGTTTTTCAAGGATGTTCTTCTGTCCTAGGTCGGGCCGTCGCTGCCCCGATGCGCCCGCCCATGTTCATGTGAACGATTTTGGCCAGCAAGAACGGACGGCGAGGTTCGACATCTTGGGAACGGAAAAGTGTTTGCCGTTTTCGTCCCCGGGGGCCGTTATTGTCCCCAGGACCGTCAGGTGCGGATCTTGCGCGAAAAGCTGCACCAGGTGGAGTCCTGGAGAGGTCCGGGGACTGATTTTGAACGGATTCGGCTGCATCCCCCCTCTTGAGATTTTCTGGGCCCCCAACAAGTTCAGACCCCCCGGTCGTCTCAAATCTTAGTTGCCCTGATACGCCCGTGTTGAAACACAACGCGTACCGTGTTCAAAATTGATGCGTTAACACGATGTGTGTTGGCTCGGCACGTGTTGGTTCACGTTTTGGCGAACATATCGCAATGGATTTGCGTCTGCAGTCGTCGCGTCGACCTCCTTGTCAACACGCTACGCGTTGCGTGTTGCGCACCGGGGCAGCCAGATTTGCCGCGGCTCTCGAATTGAAATCAGACGAGCCAGGACTTCACATTGAACCGAGCTCATGATAGTGATACGCGCCAAGCTTTCCCATTGTTCCACGCTGGCTGCATCCGCGGGACATGCTCAAGCCGCGAAGTAGGCAGCCACGGCCGGGTCTTGCTTCCCTCCCTGCTGCTGTTTGTTCATCCTCATTCCTCTGCCCCTCCCTCCTCCCTTCCCCCTTCCCTCCCGCCCTCGCCCCCTCCTCCCCTCCGTTTCCCGTTCCCCCTTGTCATGTCTCTCCGCTTTCCATTCTCCCCCCTCTTCCCCCCCGGGCCACCACCAGCTCTCGCAATCTTGGCGGCCACGGGATGCCTGTGATGAATGGTGGCGCTTCTCATGGCACCGCCAGCAAAAACCCGTCAACGACGAGCGCCGCGTTGCGAGGGCAATCGCGTGGAATCCCCGCCGCGCGCTCAGCGACAACCAGCCTTCGTTACGGCGCCCGCGCCGTGGCCTCTGATTCAACGATGCCCCACGAAGCGTCGTCTCCCATTCTCAACGCATAGATTTCCTCCGCCCATCGCGTGAGAGCGCTTTACGCATTCTTCGTCTACTGGCGCAGGATTGTGCCATCGAGCGTCGCGCAGGTGCAGCCCCTGCGGGTTCATGCGGGAATCGCTCGCGCGCCGCCCCGCAAACGAGGCGAAGGAACATCCTGCTCGCGCCTGCGTCGGCAGACGCGCGCGAGCGACAGGGGCGGCGAATGCTCGGGTCGTCCTTTAGGCGCCTAGAAACCGCAAGGCGCGATTTGCAGTGACACATATGGTCGCGCGAGGAAGCCACGCCCAAAAATCTTCCCAGGCGCATTGCTAAAAACCAATTGCCGACAGAGTCTTGTCGACGGTGCCGGTTGGCCGGCATCCGGCACAGCAGTGGCCATCATGTTGAAGAAACAGGTTGATTGTATCACTTTGTTCGTTTTCATCTTCACCCGTACTGCCTCCGCCATCGTTCTCACCCCGGACCCAAGCACATGCAGTTGTGAGTGCCGTCGTTGTGGATATCGCGTTCGGTGAGTTTCGGGCAACGAAATAGGTGAAGGGTGTGCCAGAGTGAGCATGGCGGACGCACTGGGCCACGCCCGGTGGCGAAATTGGTGTGGCGGCCGCATGTGGCTCCACCCGCACGGGCGTTAAGTGGAGCTCTACAGTGGGTCACGAAATGTGTGACGGGGGGGGCCATAATGAGTGTGGCGGACGCATGCGGCAGCAGCCACTGAAACCTTACGTGGGGCTCCCTTTTGGACAACAAAACGTGTGATGGTGTGCCGAAATCAGCGTGGCACACGCATGCGGGCGCAGCCGCTGGGGCCTTAGGTGGAGCTCCCCATCGGGCACGACGTATGAGGAGGGTGCCGAAATGAATGTGGCGGACGCATGCGGCCGCAGCCGCTGGGGCCTTAGGCGGGGCCCCCATTTGGGGCCACGAAACGTTTGAGTGATGTGCCAACATGGGTGTGGCGGACGCATGCGGCCGCAGCCGCTGGGGCATTAGATGGAGCTCCCCAGGAGGCCACGAAGCGTGTTAGGGCTGTGCCGGGATGTGTGTATGACGACGGCGATGATGAGGTTGATGGTGATTATGATTAGTGATGGCAGGCGGAGGGCAGAGGCAGGGATAAGAGGGAGGAGGCGGGAAGAGGAGCGATGAGGAGGAGGGGGCAGCGGCAGGAGTGGAGCGCGGCGCTGTCTCTTCAATACGACTGGGAACGAACGAAAAAACGGCGCCGCGAGGCGTACGGCTGCCCCTGGGTCATCCCTTCGGCTCCTGCATGGGCAGTGTCCGCCAGTGGTGCGTCTTGGGCCCTTCCATGGTTCGCCATGAAGGAAACTGGTCCCGAGGGAAGCGGGTCCAACGCTGTTTCGCATGTTTCGGGCTTCCGGGGTCTTTTAGTGGCCTCAGGATTGCGAAACAACTCTTCAGGATGATAAGCTGGTCCCAGGGGGGGGCTCCAAGGTCCAGGACCGACTTTCTTCAGGACCCGCTGGACGTGAACAAGGCCGTGGGCGACTGTGTACGACAGGTGTTCCTTCGAGGGCCAGCGTGCCTTTCAGGGCGATGCCAGTTGAGCGGTGACGGTGGAGCTTTGCGACCCGCTGTTAGCTTCTGGGGCTCGTCTAAGGGGCCTCTCGGTCTCTGTTGGTTTCAAAGAGAACAGAAACATAAACCTAAACTTTCGGAATTGCTCGCGGATGTCTCGGATCTGCGCTGGGCCCTCCTGGCGGCACGCGCTCCGCGCGCCAATTTGACAGGGCCCCCGTGTTGATCCAAGGAATGTTCGTGGACCTCCGAAGGTTTATGTTTATGCAGTTGTGTGTTCCTCTACGGACGTTTCTTGGTGTCCCTTGGGAGCCTCTCGAACCGTCCTTTGGAGCGTACTGTGAGAGTGGTGGAGGCCTGTTGGACCGTCTAGGAGGCCTAATGGGAACAAGTGAAAGGTGGTGCCGCATTAGGGCCAAGGCTTTCATTTCGATAGTAATTGCCATGTTCGACGCTCGTGTTTGCACATCGACGTGTTCGGCTGCAGGGGGTGAAAACGAGCCCTTGAGACCCAGCGGTCCGCCAAGGTTTGGACCATGGGGAGGGTTGGGTGGAAGGGCGCACACCTCCCTACGAGATTCAAGAACGGAAGGAAGGAGCTAGGGATGCATCCCTGGGCAACCAGCAGCACGGAGGGCCTGTGGGGTTCATCATCCTTCCGCGTTCCCCCTCTCTTGTCCCCCCTCCTCCGTGCTCCCTTCCACCGGCGCCTCCCTGCTCCCCCCCTCCTCCATCCTACGCCTCGCCCTCCTCCTCCTCCTATCCTGGAGCATCCCACCGCGCGAGAACCTACAATAGATCCGATATGCGATACGCTCTCATCGTCGTAATCGCCTTCCTCCACTTCCTCCATCCTCTTCCTCCACCTCGTATCCCATCCCTCCTCATCCATGCCTCATCCCATATCACCCATCTCCTGGCCCTCCCCCCTCCCTTACTCATTTCCAGCTCCATTCCCCATCCTCACCACTAAACATGTCTCCCTCGGTCCTCCCAACTCCTTCCTGTTCCTTTCCTCCCTTCCTCTCGTCTTCCTCCCTCTCTCGTCCGCCCTCCTTCCCATTCCACCGAGCCATCCTCCTCCTCCTCGTCCTCCTCCGCCTCCTCTTCCTCCTCCTCCTCCTCCTACCCCTCCTCCTCTTCCTCTTCCTCCTCCCCCTCCTCCTCCCCCTCCTCCTTCTTCTCTTCCTCCTCCTCTTCCTCCCCGTCAGCATCATCATCATCATCATCATCATCATCATCATCATCATCATCATCATCATCATCGTCATCGTCATCGTCATCATCGTCATCATCATCATCATCGTCATCATCATCGTCATCATCATCATCAGCAGCATCATCATAACCAGCATCATCATCAGCATCATCATCAGCATCATCACCACCATCATCGTCATCATCACCATCATCATCATCCTCATCATCATCATCTCCGTAGCCATTTTGGCTCAAGCCATTTTGGCTCAAGCCGTGCGCTTGGCCAAGCCAGACAGCCCACGTCCTTGCACCGCATGTGCTTGAGACAGCTTTTCAACCTCTCCATACAAACCCTGTTCCTGGCCGTCGCGCCAGTACTCGTCCATTGCCCTGCCGCAGCGGGCACCGGCAGCGATGTGGTCCCACGACGAGTGGACCAAGCTCGGCTGGAAGCAGAACCAGGACGGCTCGTGGGTCAACGGCTCACGCACTTGGCGCCCGCCGTCGACAACGGCTGCGCGTTCGTGGACGTGCAAGGTCTGCAACTCCACCAACTGGTCGCCCAAGACGAAGTGCTCCGTCTGCAACGTCAAGAAGTCCTTCCAGCCCCAGCCGGGCCAGCCCTCGCTGACCAACGCCGCTCCGCCCCCTCAGCAGGGAGTGGCGGCACAGCTCTCCGCGGTCGCCAGCAAGCTCCTGCAGGCGGCCCCAACTACGGCACCTCCGAGCACGGCAGCGCCAACAGCGCCACCTTCCGCATCCGGCGACCTGACCAAGGCCCAGCGGCAGGCCCAGATCAAGCAGCTCGAGGCGGCGCTCATCCCCCTACAGGGGGTCGAGCACCAGGAGCTCCGCTCCAGCATCGTCAAGCAGGTGGCCGAGCACAAGCAAGCGCTGATCTCGGACAAGCCCCTGGGCCAACGCAGGGACACCTGCAATGACGCCCTCGAGCGCGCCAAGAAGCGCACCCTCCAGGCGAGGGAGGCACTGGCCCTAGCGGAGCAAACAGCACAAGCGGCGGAGGTCGAGGAGCAACGCCTGACCCAGGAGCTGACGGACCTGCAGCACGAGTTGGCCGAGGCCCCAGTGCCAGAGGAGGGACTGGACGCTCTACGAGCACATCTCGCCGCCGCCTGCGACAAAGTCGCTTCTCTGCCCGGCGCCCCGGCCGACGCCGCCGATCACGCCAAGTCCCTAAGCGCGGACCTGCTGTCCCGGTTCGAGAAGGCGTTCGAAGAGCAAGCAGAAGCGCCAACCGGTCAGCATGCCTCCACCCCACGCAGGCACAGCACCAAATCGAAGCCAGTGCCAGGGGTGGACACCAGTGCACCCGGAATGCCAGTGGGCACTCGCTACCAAGGCTAGCAGCCATTCAAGGGCCCTGTCCAGCAGCCCCTGACCAATTACTTCACAATCCCCGCCGCGATGCTAGCCGATGCGAGACCTCCTCGGCCTCGCAGCGCGGGGGCGACAGACCGCTTTGCTCCCTACCCGACTACTGGGGCGGGCTCCTCCGCCCAGTGGGCAGCGTCGGCGAGGCCGACGGTGACTTTTGCCGACGTTGGGAGGAAAGTTACAATGTGACCGTCGCCAACGCCTCGGCCTACCACACCACATCTGCGAATGCGCGTGGGTTCGAGGCTTTCTGGCCTCCGGAGGCCCCCCTCGTAGCCACGGCTGGACGCGGCTCGAGAAACTGGCCAGAGTGGACAGGGTCATCTCCCAGACCTTCTGGGAGCGCAGGCCCGCTCACCCGATGGCAAGGGCACCGCATGCGGCGTGATGACACGGAGGTCTCCTTCCTCAACCTGGCGACCTTCAACGTCCAGACGCTCGACCCGAAGGAGCAGAGGCAACTGCGCCGCATTGGCCAGCGCCTCGCTGCCCGCACGCAGCTGATTGAGACGTACCTCCGCGACCGCGGAGTCCACGTCGCTGGCATCCAGGAGGCCCGTCTCCCAGATCAGGGCTGCCAGGAGCTCAACCACTACTACGCGTTCACCGCTGCCGCCATCTCGGACGGCACCGGCGGCGTCCAGCTGTGGATCCACAAGGACCTCCACGCGACCGCCAGCAAGGCCGCCACCAACGTCGTCAACCCACGCCTCCTCCGCACCGAGGCCTCTATCGCAGGCTGCGCCGTTATGGCGATTTCTGCGCACGCACCTGTCTCATCGGCCCCTACCCAGGACAAGCGCGACTTCTGGGATGCCCTGCACAGGGAGCTCCGGCAGGCGCGGCACCGGACGTCCATCATCGTCTTCATCGATGGCAACGACGACGACGAGGTCCATGGCGTGAGCTCCAACTACCAGTTCTCACAGGAGTGCCGCCTCGCCAACCATCTCGCCGACGCGGCCGAGCTCCTCGGCAGCGAGGAACCCACGTGGTTCGGCATACTGGGCCACGAAAAGCGGTGCGACCACATCTGGCTCGGTCCTCGACGGCAGCATCATCTACGGAGCGCGCAGGTCTACGACGACAGCCTCAGCTTCACCGAGAGGGAGGACCACAAGGCACTGGGCGCGCAGCTCGCCCTCCCCGCACTCCTGGAGGAGCATTCTCCTCCTTCGCTCAAGGTCAGCCCGGCCCGGCTCTGCGACGAGGACGTGCGCGTGGCTTTCCAGAGGGGCGTGCAGTAGGCCGCCCGCGAGCTCCAGCAGTGCGTCCACGACGGCCCTGACCGCTACCACCAGCAGCTCATCCACCGGGTCCAACGGCCCCAGCGTCGACATTTCTTCGCGCCGTCCAAGGCGGTGCCACAACAGCCATGTATCTCCCAAACCAGCTGGGCATTGGCCCAACGCACCCCGCAAGTTCGAAATCAGGCAGTCTGGCGCGGCCACCGCGTCCAGAGGCTCCGACTCACCCGCGCGTTTCTGGAATGGCGAGCAACAAGCCTGCAGGACCGACGCGACCGCGATCGTGCACAACACCTCTTACAGCAACTTCCCGACGCTCATCGCCAAGCGGCGCTGGCGCCCAGAGACTTCGCACTTCATCGCAACGCAGTGCGAGCCCTCACTCGCATAGATCGGCAACGCTGGGGCGAGGAGCTGGCTCTCCAGGCCGACGCGGCCGACCGGAGCGGCGACGCCAAGCAGCTGCACAACATTACCAGACAGCTCAAGGTGCACAAGGGCCTCCGCAAGCACGCCAAAACATTGGACGAACGCGGCGCTGCGCTCTTCGACCCCGATGAGATCCAGCGCAGATGGGAGCGACATTGGTCCTCCTTGTTTGCTTGCCAAACTATGACAGCTTTGTCAGAGCCCCCCCCTGCCGGGGATCCGTTACGGCGGCCGCCGCAGCATTTGGATCGTGACCGAGTGCGGCATAACCTAGATCGCATTCACCCGAAGAAGGGCCTCGGCCCAGACGGCATCAGCGCGTCCATTTGGCGAGCCGGTGGAGAGGCCGCGCTGGACATGGCGATCCCGTTGTTCGATATTTCGTTCACTGCCGCCCAGGCCCCCATCGCGATGAAGGGAGGGAAGCTCTGGGGCATCTGGAAGCAGAAGGGCGACCCTGCGGTGTGCGGCAACAGCCGCGGCATCGTCGTCTCCGACCATCTATCTTAGTGGTGCTGCATGTCGATCGCCGAGCCCGTCTTCCGAGCGGCTCCTAACACCCTGGGTCTGGCGCAGTGTGGTTCCATGCCGGGGAGGGATGCCGCGCTTCTCACCACGGCCATCCCAACGTTCATCGAGCGTGCCCTCCACCAGCAGCGCGCCCTCCATCAGCGGCGGTCTTGGGCGCTGCTCTTCTTGGATTTGGCCAAGGCTTTCGATTCCATCATCCGCGAGTACCTCTACGGCGTCGGCCGTGGCAAGCTCTCGGACCTGTCCGCGTACCTGCAGCGAGCTGGCACCCCCGCGCCTGTCGCGCAGGAGGCCCAGACATACCTCGAGACGCACCCGCCTCTACTGGAGCAGGCGGGCATGACGCCAGAGGATGCCCGGCAGATCGCCGACTGGCATGCTGGCACCTGGTTCGCCATCCGTGGGGCGGAGCATGATGTGGCCCTCGCTCGCCGCGGGGCCCGCCAAGGGTGTCGGTTGGGCGCGCTTTGCTTCAATTTGGCCTACGAGCTTGCACTGGGCCGCGCGCGACAGCGGTTCCGGGAAGCCGGCATCGCCCTCCAGCTTCGGACCCCGAAGCACGTTGCTTTCCCCTGGGCCACCGCCCTCGACTCCAGGGAGGACCTCCACGAGACCGCAAACACCGACGTCGACGGCGAGCACGTCGATGACGCCGTCTTCTCCTTCCTCGAGACGGAGCGCGGCGGGCCACAGCAGGTGCTGGACCACCTGCATGGCCACGGACATTCTGGTCCACGAGTTCGCGCGCCTCGGTCTCACAATAAATTTCGGCCCAGGGAAGTCCGCCGCCATGGCCAAGCTTTTCAGCAACGGCTCCAGGAAGCTCCACCAGAGCACACTAATGGAGAACGGACGCGAGCAGTTCACCTCCCCGGGCGGCTTCACCCTGGAGATCGTTCACCACTTCACCCGCCTGGGCACGATCCACCAGGACGCTGGAGGCCACCAGGCCGACGGCCGACGCAAGGCGGCGAAGGCGCAGCAGGCCTTCGCGCCGCTGCCCGCCCCCATCTTCGGCTCCAAGGCCATTGCGGGGCCCGCCAGGATCAAGCTCGGATCAAGCTCGCCAACTCTCTCGTGCTCTCGCGCAGCCTGTTTGCAGCGGCGGCATGGCGAGGTCTGCTCGACAGAGGATGGCTCCCGCTGGAGGCCCAGTACCACCGAGTGCTTCGCCGCATTCACGGCTCCATGCGCTTCGGGGCCCCCGGCGCGCCGACGGACCTCGAGGTGAGGGCCGCGCTGCAGGCCCCACCGCTCGCCTCATTGGCGCGGGCGCAGCGTCTTGCAGGCCTCTGCTCGCAGTTGCAGGCGCCGCCGCTGGCGGTGCGCTGCATTGCCGCCGTGCCCAAGCCCGCGTCTGCCACCCATCTCCTGACGGGCCTCAGGCATCTGGCAGCCGCATATCCGGCGGAAACGCAGGCCCTCGGAGACCCATTTCATTTCCCAGCCGCCTGGCGCGAGTTCATCCTGTCGGAGCCCGCGAGATGGAGGCGGCTTTGCCACGCATTCCGCGCATGCCGTTGCGAGGCCCCGCAGTCCCAGGCGGCCATGCGCCGGCAGCGAGGGAAGCAACCTGCCCCGCTTGGGCGGGCGACTGCGCCGGTCCCGACTCTGACACGCCCTGACTGCCAGAAGGAACGCCGCGGCCCCAAAGGCTTGGCCGCTCACAGGAGGCACGCGCACGGCATAAAAATGCAGGCGCGGTTTCACATCCTTGGCGCGGAGTGCCCAGCCTGCTCCAATGATTTTTTGCACGCGCCCCCGCGCGCTCCACCACCTCCAATTCTCCGGCAAACAGTGCAGAGCCCGGATGATGCAGGGAGACCTTCCTGCCTTCTCGGCTTCCCAGGTCGCCGAAGCCGACAGGGCCGACGCGGCGTCCAACCGCGGCCGCACAGCGAGGGGCGAAACGCGCACTCGCGCTCTCTGCCCGCCGCGCCCCGCAGCAGAGTTGCAGCCCGCGGATGCTTCGTCAAGGGGAGCCTCCGCATAGCGTCACCCAGCGCGGGCAGGGAAGTCAGTTGATTTGTAGAGAATTCGTTGACTTCCCGGCCAGGCCGGGGACCATTCCATATTCATTTCAGCGCCCTGCGCAGGCGCCTCCATATCTAGCGCCCCTGGTCGGCGCCCTCAGCTCTTGTCATTTTCCCAGATTTGGAGCCGGAGGTTTTCCACCCACGTGGTGGTTTTTCCCATCCGAATGCGCTTTCTCGCCGAGCCAGCGCACCCTGCAGGCCCCGCACTGCATCATCGGCATCATCAGCATCTGCACCAGCATCAGCATCCTAGTCAGCATCATTTGTATCATCAGCATTGTCAGCATCGTCGTCATCATCACGATCATCATCATCATCACCATCATCATCACCATTGTCATCACCATCATCACCATCGTCGTCATTATCAGCATCAGCATCATCATCATCACCATCACCATCATCATCATATTGTTTTAGCCTCCTCCACTATCCTCGTCCGCCCCCCTCCTCCCTCCTCCTTCTCCTCCTCCTCCTCCTCCTTCTCCTTTTCCTCCTCCTTCCTCCTGCCCCCTCCTCTCCCCATTTTCGCCTCTGTTCTTCCGCACCTCCCTCCCCCCCAGTGGCTCCGGAGCCTGAGGCGGGCGAGGCACTTCAGCGCGGGCCTGCACTTCCACAACTGAAGGCCGTGCGTGCCGAGGCGTAACCAGCAAAGCTGCAGCAGCAAGAAGCCCCGTGCCCCAGCATCGAGCCGCGGAAACATTGTGCCCCACTCCGCGGGTTGCAGCGCCCACCTCGGGCAGCATGGGGCCGCTCCTGCGGGACGTGCCGCGGGGAGGGTGCCCTCCCGGTCCTCGTCGCCCACGCTGGCTGCCCGAGCGAGCCAACCATACGCCTGCACCGTTGGGATGCAACCCGTGGGAAGTCAGATGCAGCATCCGCGATGGTACAATCAAGACGCTAAAGTAAGGAACGGTTTGGGTTCAGAAGGGGCTCGATGCTCTTCAGGTCCTCCATGACTGTTCATTCGCCCTCTTCGTGCACGCAGGCGCTCTGGGGGCCAACACGCGGCTCCGTTCCTGATTGATCGTCCATAACTTCAGCAGCCCGACTGTCTATCCGTGGCCCCGTGGCCGACACTGGGCCTAATCCGGCGACGCTCCGTTTAACAACTTATTTTCTTCCCGTCTGATTACGCGCAGCCGGGCTAAACAATTGGCTGAATATGATTGCGTCTGGCCTGATGGCCTTGGAATCTGCTGGATAATCCATCCGCCGTTATCACGGACACTTCCAAAAAGTTGCCTCCGAATGCGCCGATCCTAACCAGGTCGGTCTTGGATCCAGAGTCGGCGTCTACGCCCCCGTGCGGCGGCTGGGAGGCCGCACGACGCGTCAATTCGTCGCCACGGCGACCAATCAATTACGCTACCGAGAAACCCCACATACTTACATTATGGCTGGAGTGATGATAGCCTCCTCATCCTCCTCTTCCTCGTCTTTTCCCCCTTCGCACCCCTTTAGGGTGTCGAAAAAGTGTTATCCTGCCTTGCCTTGGACAACCGGCTCGGATAGCGGCCGCGCTCAGGGACCACCCCCTGCGCACCTCCCTACGGTGTCGGAAAAGTGCCACTCCTGCTATGCCCTGGACGACGGGCTCGGATAGCGGCCGCGCTCAGGGACCACCCCCTGCGCACCCCCTACGGTGTCGGGAAATGCCACTCGTGCTATGCCCTGGTCGACCGGCTCGGATAGCGGCCGCGCTCAGGGACCACCCCCTGCGCACCCCCTACGGTGTCGGGACATGCCACTCCTGCTATGCCCTGGACGACCGGCTCGGATAGCGGCCGCGCTCAGGGACCACCCCCTGCGCACCCCCCTACGGTGTCGGGAAATGCCACCCCTGCTATGCCCTGGACGACGGGTTCGGATAGCGGCCGCGCTCAGGGACCACTCCCTGCGCACCCTTTTTACTCTGTCGGGCAATGCCATTCCTGCTATGCCCTGGTGCCCTGGTCGACCGGCTCGGATAGCGGCCGCGCTCAGGGACCACCCCCTTGCGCACCCCCTACGGTGTCGGGAAATACCACTCCGCCTGCTATGCCCTGGACGACGGGCTCGGATAGCGGCCGCGCTCAGGGACCACCCCCTGCGCATCCGCTACGGCGTCGGGCAATGCCATTCCTGCTATGCCCTGGACGACGGGCTCGGATAGCGGCCGCGCTCAGGGACCACCTCCTGCGCACCCCCTACGGTGTCGGAAAAGTCCCACTCCTGCTATGCCCTGGACGACCGGCTCGGATAGCGGCCGCGCTCAGGGACCACCCCCTGCGCACCCCCCTACGGTGTCGGGAAATGCCATTCCTGCTATGCCCTGGCCGACCGGCTCGGATAGCGGCCGCGCTCAGGGACCACTCCCTGCGCACCCCCTACGGTGTCGGGAAATGCCACCCCTGCTATGCCCTGGACGACCGGCTCGGATAGCGGCCGCGCTCAGGGACCACCCCCCCTACGGTGTCGGGCAATGCCACTCCTGCTATGCCCTGGCCGACCGGCTCGGATAGCGGCCGCACTCAGGGACCACCCCCTGCGCACCCCCTGTGGCGTCGGGAAGGTGCCACGCCTGCTATGCACTAAGCATGTGGACGAGAGCTGTGCTGAGCTGAGCTGTGCTGAGCTATTCTGAGCAGTGCTGTGCTGTGCTGTGCTGTGCTGCGCTGTGCGAGAAGGGGAAGAGGGAGGTGAGGTGAGTGAGCGCGGGTGCGACGAGGCATGGAAGAAAACCAAAACCCCACCAAGCATGTGGGCAAAACCATGTCCTTTGGTCTCCCCGCGGGCTGCGCACATGCATTCGACCATGATCTGCGAACCCCTTCCTGGACGCCCCCTTTCCCCTGGCATTGCCCGGGTGCGTGCGTTTCATCTTCGTCGCGGGTCATCGAGGAGCATCTTGGATCATCGTCGACCAACCGAAAACAACTGGCACGCGTGCCATGGGTTTTGCAAAAAATGGAGGGGGGAGGAGGAGGAGGAGGAGGAGGAGGAGGAGGAGGAGGAGGAGGAGGAGGAGCCTAGGGCGATCAGGGGGGTCATCGGAGACGTCCTGGAGAACCTTGAGACAGCACAAAAGCGCTCCAAGAAGCCGTCATACCCCGAAAGATCCCTCCAAAACGTACCAAGAGGCTTCCAAGAGCACCCCCAAGAAGGCCCCAAGAGGGACAAATCATTGATTTAATGAAGGTTTTTGGTGAATTTGGGGTTCTCCTCTTTTCGGCTTCCCGACGCTCCAAGACAGCGGTCTTCTGGGCGTCCGAAGTCGCTTGGGAGGCTCCAAAATCGCCCCACAGCCATCCGAAAGGGCTTCCAGGCAGTCCAAGAGAGCCCCAAAACAGCACACCAGGGGTCCAACATGGCCCTAGGGGAGCCCCATGGCGGCCCAAGATGGCCCCAAGACACCCTCCGAAGCATTCCAAATCGTGACCGGGGCGATCAGGGAGACCGCGGTTATTAGAGGCAGGTTGGCCTCAGGAAGCCCCAACGGCCCCCAGAACACGCCCAGGAGGCCTCCAGAAGGCTTTAAGAAAGCTTGAGAACTTCGGTGAGGCTCCCAGAGGCTCTCCAAGGAGGAGCCTCCGCAAAAAGAGCTGAGGAGAATGGGGAGAATGCCCAGGATATGGCGAGAATGAAGAAAAATAAGCATGGATGAAGGATAACGAACAATATTATTATAACGGCGATGTCAGAAAAGGTAGCAAGGAGTTATCGTCAAAGTGTCCGCTTGACCTACCTGCCTTTCCCGCCTGCATAGCAATCTTCAAGGACCAAGGTGCATGGCGCGAAGCGCCACTGTAGTCTTGTATATATATATATATATATATGTATATATATATATACATATTTATGTATATATATATGTACATATATATATATATATATATACACACAAATCTATGCATTGAGAGACACTATCACATAAACGAATACATATTCAAGTGGAATGGAGCGGGCTAACAGCATATCCGCATAGGTCGCATTCTTGGAGGTCGCCAGGAAGAACTGCGCTGGCCCAGAACCAGGGGATCCTGATTTAAACCGAGCACGGTTCAATTCCTAGTTGGATGACGACGGCGCAAACATCAGATCCAGCGGCTTCCAAGTGGATCCTGAATGAATGTGGAATTTAGTTGTTCAGACCCCTGCTTGTATATTACCACCAGACTTCCTCCCTCCTGCCTCCTGCCTCCTCCCTCCTCATCCCCTCCTTTCCGCCCTCCTCCCTCATCCCTCCTCCCTCCTCTTCTCCTCCCTCCTCCACCGCGCCGAGCAGGAGCGGGGGCCCCCGGCGGCACCGCGGAGGACCCCGTGGCGCGGGCGCGCGCCGCGGCGGAGGCGGCCAAGCTGGAGCTGGAGGCGCCGCCCAGCCGGGCTGGACTCGCGCGCGGTGCCCGCTGTGTTTCGTGCGGCGCGCGGCAGGGCACGCTCTGCTCATCAGCTTCGTCCTCGGTCTCGTCTTCGTCCTTGTCCTCGTCGTCCTCGTCGTCGTCCTCCTCCTCCTCATCCTCATCCTCCTCTTCCTCTTCCTCCTCCTCCTCATTCTCCTCGAGGGACCTGCCTGCGATCCGAGCCGATGAGGTTCGCTTCGCCGCCTATCGCACACGCGTCGTCTTCGCCCCGGCGCCCCTGCCCTCGCCGTAGGTTTTCGGTCGGCTCCGTGGGGCCTCCTGGGAGGCCGTCGCCGCCACCGCTGGAGCTGTCTCGGGAGTCTGGCCAGCACGCATCCTGGGAGGGATCTGAGGAGTAGCACTGTTGGCACCCATACCGCTACCCTTGCCTCGTTTCCTTCCTTTGAGGCCCCCTGGGAGGTCCCCGCCGCCACCGCTAGATTCGCCTCGAAACTTTGGTCAGAGCGCACCCCGGGACAGGCCTGGGAGTAACGGTATCGGTACCTTTTGATGCTATTCAGTCTCGATTCGTTGCGGGGTTCGGTTCCACCAGCATCGGCCCGGGCCGGCCAGGGAGTTGGAGTCGCGGCGGCCCGATTTTACGATCCGACTCGGAACGGTTCGTTGGCGATCTGGTCCAGTTCGGACCCGATCTGGTTTCGGGATTCGACCCATCTCGGGCCTGCCAGGAGGGCCCCTCTCTTCCCGGGATGGCCCGAATATTACCAGCTGGAAACAGATCCTTATCCCTGTGATTGACGTCACCTTATCTCGATGCCAGTCTTAAGAGTGGGAAAGTGAAATGGACACAAAAAACGTCGATTCCCAGCTACACGATTATAAAATATGGGATGCGGAGGGGAAGACGAACATCCAGAAGAGATGGGAAACGAATGGGAAAACGTGGATGTGTGTCTGTTTGTTTGTGCCTCCCTGGGCTCCTTCACTCCTCTCCCGGTGCCGATGTTGGTCACGGTCCATGTCGGCCGTCGCCAATCTGCGAGGATGAGCCGCGAAACGACGCTGACCAAGATCGAGGGTGACCAAGATCGACACGACGTTTCCGCGTGCAGGCTTTCGTGGTCCCCGCTTTCTTCCCCTCCAGCAGAGTAGCAGCGCTCGCGCGCCTCTTCTCCCCCTCCTCCTCCCCGCGCCCCCTCCCGCGCCTTCGCCTTGCGTCCTCGGCCTCACGGGGCGGGCGAAGCTCCCCTCGAAGTGCGAGGCCGCCTGCGTGCCATTCGCCCCACCCTCGGCGCCACCCCATCACACTGAGACTGCGGGCGCGTCGCCCCGCAGGGGCGACGCTGGCGCCGAGGAACAGGACACCTAGTACTAATTCGGGCGTGGCTCTCTACAGGAGGAATGTTCAAAAATATTCAAACGTAGTCTTGGGACGTTTTTTTGGGGCAATTGCTGAACACTTGTAGCCATCTTGAATTTTTCTTCAAGAATCCGCCTGTAGGGGGACATGCCCGACCTAAACCCAGTACTGGTATGTCCTTCTGCGCCCCATCACCCGTGTGGGCTGCAACTCCTGTGAGACTTCCTTCGGCATCGGCGCTGCTGTTTCCGCGGGCGTGAGCCTTCCTGATCTGGCATGCTCCCATTTGTTTTCGCTCAATCCGCCTTCCGAATCTGGCGCAGTGGGCCAAAGTGGCCGACCGCCCAGATCTGACTACACTTCAGCGCGAGGTGTACCATTTGCCATCGATACCAAAACTGCTTGAGATGGTTCGCCCCCTACTACTGGGACTATCGCTGCTACGGTACAACAGAGCGGGAGCTGGGCTTCGCCTAAGGCGAAGCTGCTGGCTGGGCCTCCCAACCCCTCTCAAACTTGGTAGCGGAGCTGGCCTATGGTGGTCAGCTCTAGCGTTACTCCTCACGATCCACGGCACTATCTGGTAGACTACTGACGTGGTGTAACATCAGGGTGCAGTGGGATTGCGCGGGGGAATGTATATAACTACGCAACATAGCAAGGACATTTGCAGTGACACCTCTGCCTACGCGGATGCCTCTTACATGCGTCCTACATCCCTGCGCTACTGCACTCCTGAAGTCCACCCACCGACTCCAATGGGGGATTTCTTCGAAGACATAATGCATGGAAGCGTGCGATACGACATTGTGCCGCCCCCACCCCCACGCAGGCGTACGAACACATGCCGCAAAGATGTCGCTGATGATGATGCTGGCACCCCGGCTGTTGTGATGATGTTGACGAACCTGATAATGTTGGTGTTGATGAGATGGTGTTGATGATTCTGATGATGATGGTGAATGTGATGGTGATGGTGTCCCGATGATGATGGTGATGATGATATTGATGATGATGCGGTTGACGATGATGATGGTGATGCTGGTGGTGCTCCGATGATTATGTTGGTGATGATGACGATGATGGTGTCCCGATGGCGATGATGATGCGGATGATGATGATGATAATGATGATGATGATGATGGCGAGGTGATGATGAATATTTGTATGATGGTGTCCAAATGATGATGGTGCTGCTGTTGATGATGATGATGGTGTCCCGATGATGATGATGGTGGTGATGATGATGATGGTGGCGATGACGATGGTGTCCTCATGATGATGACGCTGATGGTGGTGATGCTGGTGATGCTGATGATGATGGTGCCCCGATGATGATGATGATGTTGTGCATGCTGATGATGAGACGATGATCATGATGATGGTGGCGTTCCGACTCTCATGATGATGATGGTGCCCTGAGCATGATGGTGTTTCTAATGACGATCGTGACGATGATGGTGTGGTGTCCCGATGATGATGGTGATGACGATGATGTTGATGATGATTTTTGTGATGTGATGATGACGATGGTGTCCCGATGATGGTGATGAAAATTATGATGTTGATGACGTTGATGACGATGATGTTGATGACCATGATGATGACGTTGGTTGCGAGACCGATTGTGATATCGATGGTGACATCGATCGTGATACCGAATTTGAGATCGATATTGGGATCGATCGTGAGATCGATTGTGAAATCGATAGTCTGATCGATTGTGAGATCGATCGAATGAGATAGATCAAGTGATATCGACTGTGGTATCGATCGAGTGAGATCGATCGAGCGAAACCGATAGTGATATCGATAGTGATACCGATAGTGAGTCGGATCGAGTAAGACGTTGGTCCCCCCCCCGAACCTCCTTATCACCCGAAAGGTGGTCGTATAGGTAGTGAACAATATTAACCCCTCGGAGCAGGGACAGCAGGGATGTTGACAGACAGAAGACAAAACTCGTTCAACCACCTACGCCCGCAAGGGTGTTGGGACGCACAGGGCATAGGGACCACAGGGCAAATTCGTCATGCGGCATTGTCGGGCGATTTATCGCTGCGCGTTGCGTGCGCCCAGACGGCTCGCGCCCACGCTGGGATTCCCGCGCGCGTGGCGCACGGCGGGATTGGCGCGCGCTGGACATGCGCGCGCGCGCCGGAGCCATTGCGCGCGCCTCCGTTGCGGGCGAAGCGCGAGGCGCGCGTGCGCGCGCCAGGCACGCTCGCGCGCAGGGGGGATGACGCGCGCGCAACAAAGTAGTGAATCACCAAGAACAGCGTGCAGTTCGTCCGCGTTGCGCACGGCCGAAATCAGCATCAACGCGAGATCCATGAGTCGGGGCGGGCGGCCGGGTCGGATAACGGATTCCGACGGCCGGTTTAGGGCGATTCGGGCACGCTTGGAACGCTTTCGACGAGGTGCAGGTGCTGGAAAGCATTCACTGGCGAGAACACCTCCAGGAACAAATGAAAACGTCCGAAAGCCGACGCGAAACTTCAGCAAACATGTTCCTCCGAGCGCCCCCTCTCGTGAGCCCCCCCCCTCGTGGGTCTGTTGCTGTGGCTTCGGAACAAGTTCAGGAAGTATTCAAAGTGCCACAGGCCTTCCGAGCCTTCTGAAGAGGTCTGCCTCCTCGTTTCCCCCTCCTCAACATCCTCCTCGTCCTCCTCAACATCAAAATCATCTCCTCGCGCGCGCGGGGGAGGAGGGATACTAAGAGTCAAAGGATGGAGGAGGAGGAGGAGGAGGAGCAGCAGCAGCGGTAGCAACAGAAACAGCAGCTGCAGGAGCAGGAGCAGGAGGGGAAGTAGGAAGAAAAGTCAAGAGGATAAGGAAACATAGGAGGAGGCCCCGTGCTTGACGTCAAAAGAAAAGGAGGCAGAAGGAAGCAGGAGGGAGGCGCAGGAAGACGATGATGATGAGGAGACGGAGGAGGACCAGTGCAAACCCAAGACCCATTAACGATGTGGCAACAAACCCTCCCTCCAAGCACTCTCGTCATAGGCCCTATGCAGGGGTTCGTTATCACGGATGGAAGTGCCCCGTTGGAAAATAACCGTTTGAAAATCCTGAATTGCGCCAGGACGCCGTTCTTGGGAGTTCAGCGCCGTGAAGCACCGCTACTGTTGCGTCTTGACGATCATGAACTGTGTCAAATACACGTTCTGGGACTTCAACGCCCGCCACGAATCGACTTAAGTGTTGCGCCCTGACAATCCGGCATCATACTAAAACACCGTTACTGGGGCGTTAACAAAGAGAATATTTGACACTGTTGTAAGCGCTTAGGAGCCACCCTCCATCCGTGAAGCTGTTGTATTTGTATGGCGAGTGCGCGCGGCGCTAAGGCGAGAGCCACATGTTGAAAACGACCCGCCCTCCATCCGCGAAGTTGTTGCATAATGTTATGACGAATGTGAGCGTCGATAAGGCGAGAGCACATTTTGAAAAAGGACTTGTCACCAACGCGTCAAACTCGTTGAAGTTTTTAGGACGGACGCGCGCGGCGCTGAAGCGAGAACCACATTTTTGAAAAGATCCCGCCCCAAAATGTTGAAACCCGTGCAATGTTTGGAGACGAGTGTGCGTGGTGATCAGGCGAGAGCCACATGTTGAAAACCACCCGCCCTCCATCAATGAAGCTGCTGCAACGTGTCAGTTCCAGGCTCGCAAGTGGTGAGGACGTTTCTGGCGAAACGCCCGGCCCGCCCTTCCCATTTGTTTCGGGGCGCGACAGGGAGAAGTTCTTCATGCGGGAAGGGGGAGGAGGAGGAAGGAGGAGGCGGCGGAGGAGGAGGAGGAGGAGGAGAAGGAGGAAGAAACAGGAGGAGGCGGACGAGGACGAGGAGGAGGAGGAGGAGGAAGAAGAGGAGGAGCAGGACGAGGACGAGGACGACGAGGAGGACGAGGAGGAAGAAGAGGAGTAGGAGGCGGATAAGGAGGAGCACCCCCCGGCCGCCGCCTCTGGCCCCGCCGAGCGCCCCCCGCCGGCGGCGAGGCCGCCAAGCTCCGCGCTGAGGCGGAGGAGATGCAGCGGACCCGCCGCGGGGCGGGCGCGGAAAGCGGGCGAACGGCGGCCTCTCTTCCCTCGCCTCAGCTTCGGGGAGGTGTGCTCCTCCTCATCCTCCTCCTCCTCCTCCTCGCCCCAGCTTCGGGGAGGGGGGCGGGCCTCGATCCAACTCCTGGATCCCCAGCCCTCCTCGATCCTCGATCCTCTCTGCCCTCGTCGAGGGGGGAGAGTCGAGGAGGGGGTCGAGGATCGAGGAAGTTCGAGGATCGAGGAGCGGGATCGGGACCAGGGGGCCAACGGCAGTCCAGGCCTCCCAGATGTGGTCGGGGCAGCCGGGGTCGGAGGATCGCGCCGCATCGCCGAGACGTGGACGATGCGGCTCGAGGCAGAGCCCGACTTTCTCCATGCCGACGGCGCTAGTGCAATGCCGGCGTCGCTGGCGCATCGCCGAGGCAACTGCCATGCGGCGCTGCGATACACCAGCGTCGTCGGCATGGAGAAAGCCGGACGCCGCATCAAGCCGCATCGCCGACGCATCGCCGACGCACCGGCTATGCGGCGCGATCCTCGCGATCCTCCAACCCCATCTAGAACCCCATCCGGGAGGCCTTCAGTTGAGGGGGGGGATCGTTTGGAGGGGCTCAGTTGCCCCGATACGCCCGCTGTGAAACGCAACACGTGCCGTACTCAAGACGTCCGTGATAATACGCTGCGTGTTGGCTCGGCACGTGTTGGCCCCACGTGCTGGCGAACGTGTCTTGCCAGGCCTACGTGTTCAATCTGCGTGCTGAACTCCGTATCAAAACGCTGCGGGTTGCGTGTGGCGCATCGGGGCAGCTAAGGGCCAGGGGCAGGCAGGGAGCCAGGGGCAACGCTTGCGGGCTGGATTTGTACCCATATCCACTGCGTCTTGGACTCCTCTGGAAAGGGTCGCTGACAGGCCGAGGCGCAGTGGATGTGGATAAACACCGAGCCTCCATGGCGCCAGATGTTGAGCCGTGTTCAGGGCGCCTCTGGCCTCTGGGGAAGGGGACCCGAGCCTCCAAGGCGCAGCTCTGGCCCACCATGCCTCGGCGCGACGCGCCAACCACGCCTGAGTCCCCCAGCGTCAGCGCCCCGAGCTTTTTGTCCAGGCCTCTCGCCCCACAAAACAAAGCGACACGCTATATCTGCCTGCAAGGAATAACGTTACGTTGGGCGCGTCCCCCTACAGGAGGAATATTCAAGCACAGACAAACAATAGGCAGGGGACGATGCTGCGATTATGCTTTTCTATTCTTGACTCGTTCTGGCTATTGCTGATCTTTCTTGTAAAATCCGCCTGTATGGGGACATGCCCGAGCTAAGGATAGCGCTTTGCCGGGGCAGCCGCCGCGACACGCCAAGCGAGAGTTCCCGACGGCAGCATTCGCGACTCAACCACTCTCGGGCCTTCCAGGAGAGCCCCCCACCTCTTCCCGGGCGGCCCGCCGAGGAGGTTCGAGAATCGGGCGTTGCGCAACGGGGGGCGATCAGTGGAAAGGGGTGGAGAAAGAGCCGTTGTCGCCATCCTACTACTCACCCTTTTGCGCTGTGCCAGCGTGGGCCTGAGTGTGGCGTCGCGTATGATCACGGCGGCTCGTGTTGAGCTCCAGGCGGCGTGTTGCGCATCGGGGCAGAACAGCTCTTGAGGTCACTTGCAGGGCCTCCCGCGGCCCCAGCCAGGACCATGGCGAAGGAGCGGCGCGTGACCCGGGCCCGCCAGCTGCTGAACGCCTGCGGCATCGACAACTGCTACGGCGAGGACGAGCGAGGAGGAGAACGAGGAGGAACAGACGGAAAAGTGGAACAACATAATAATAATACTAATAGTAATAATAATAATAGTAATAATAATAATACTAATCCTAATACTAATACTGAGAAGAAGAAGAATAAGAAGAGGAATAATAACAATACTCATAAGACGACTGATCATACTACTACTACTACTACTACTACTACTACTACTACTACTACTACTACTACTACTACTACTACTACTACTACTACTACTACTACTACGACTACTAGTACTAATAATATTAATGCACAGAAGAATAATAAGAAGAAGGCGGAAGGGAGGGCCAGAGAAGCTGGAAAAGGAGGAGGAGGAGAAGGATGATCATGAAAAAAGGACGGGAGAGTTGGAGACTTGGAGAGGGAGGAGCAGGACGAGGAGCAACAGACGGAAAAGGTCGGGCGGGTGTTCATGGGGGGTGGCTTAAATGGGGTGAATAAAGGCCCTACATGGAGCCCTTTCGGGCCCCTTTTGGTCCCCTGCTGGCTCCAAAAGCTGCCCTAAAGGGCTTCTTTTTGGGCCGCGTTTTCACCCCCATTTAGGTCACCCCCCCATTGTCACCCGCCAGAGAAGAAAATATAACAAAAATAAGAATAAGAAGAAGAAGAAGAATAAGAAGAAGAAGAAGCAGAAGCAGAAGAGGAAGAACAAACAGGAAGTGAGAGTTGGAGAAGGAGGAGAAGGAGGAGGGAAAGAGGAGGGGGAGGCGAAGGGGACGATTGGAGGAGGAGGAGGAGGAGGTGGAGAAGGAGGAGGAGGAGAAGGAGGAGGAGGAGGAGGAGGTCGGAAGACGCTGACGAGGACGAGGATGGGGATTGGGGGAGGAAGGGAAAAGGAGCGGAGCGCGACGACGAGCAGAGCACGACGACGAGCAGGGCACGGCGACGAGTAGAACACGGCGCCCTCGCCGTCAGTTGCACTCCGTGTCGGGCAGCGACGGCGGCAAGGCGGCGGCGGCGGCGCGGGGGGGTCGGGCGCCCGCGCGCGCAGCGGCAGCGCGCGCGGCCGAGGGGCGTCGCCGCCGCCGTCTCCGCTCCTGACGCGTCTGCTCGCACTGGTGCCTTCGGAACTCGTCCTCGAAGGCTTTCGCGGCTGAGGGTAAGTCGGGCGTGTCCCTCTACGGGTGGAAAATTCAAAAAGAGTCAAAGAACAGTCTGGGGACGAGTTCTCTATATATGAAAGAGCGTGTTCTACCGCTGCTGGCGGAAAGCCGGGGGGGTCACTACCGGTTCGAACCCCTCCCCCCCCCCCCCCTTCCGGAAAACCGGGGGGGGGTCACTACCGGTTCGAACCCCTCCCCCCCCCCCAGTTCATCATGAAAAGGGGGGGGGTCACTACCGGTTCGAACCCCCCCCCCCCTCGAAAACCGAGTGGGGGTGCGGACAGTGGTGGGGACGGTGTTGGTGGGGACAGTGGTGAGGGGACAGCGGGACAGTGGTGGGGACAGTGGGACAGTGGGACAGTGGTGGGGACGGTAGTGGTGGGGACAGTGGTGGGGACAATGGTGGGAACAGGGGGGACAGTGAACAGTGGGGACGGCGGTGGTGGGGACAGTGGTGGTGAGGACAGTGGGAATGAGGTGGAAACAGTGGGACAGTGGAGGGTACAATGGTGGTGGGGACAGTGGTAAAGCGGTGGCGAGGACGGCGGGGGGACAATGGGACAGAGGTGCAGTGGGGACAGTGGTGGGGACAGCGGGGACAGTGGTGACAGTGGGACAGCTCAGTGGGACAGCGGAGGAGTCAGTGGGACAGTGGGGACAGTGGGGATAGGCAGTGGTTGGGTCCGTGGAGACAGTGGGGAGAGTGGAACCGTGGTGGGAACAGTGGTGGGAACAGTGGGGACAGTGCGACAGTGGTGGGGGCACTGGTGGGGACAATAGGGACGGTGGTGGAACCAGTGGGGACAGTGGTGGTGAGGACAGTGGTGCTGGGAACAACAGTGGGGGATGTGATGCGAGCGGTGGTAGGGACCGGGAGTCGTTTGCTGGCGGTGCGTGGGGGGGGGGGGTCGAACCGGTAGTGACCCCCTCCGGTTTTCGAGGGGGGGGGGGGGGGTTCCAACCGGTAGTGACCCCCCCCCCTGGTTTTCCGGATCCGGAGGAGGGGGGGGGGGGTGGAAAGGTGCCCCACCTGCCAAAAACCATTTTGAAACTTTTGAAAATGGTTTTGGACCTCCTGAGAATGGTTTTTCGGCGTTCTGGGGCCTCCTGAAAAAAGGTTCTGCGTACCCCGAGAAATGGTTTGGAAACGAACGGGCAATGGTTTTGACATGCGTTCTGGGATGTAGGTAATCGAAGTAGTAGTAGTAGTAGTAGTAGTAGTAGTAGTAGTAGTAGTAGTAGTAGTAGTAGTAGTAGTAGTAGTAGTAGTAGTAGTAGTAGTAGTATAGTAGTAGTAGTAGTAGTAGTAGTAGTAGTAGTAGTAGTAGTAGTAGTAGTAGTAGTAGTAGTAGTAGTAGTAGTAGTAGTAGTAGTAGTAGTAGTAGTAGTAGTAGTAGTAGGTAGTAGTAGTAGTAGTAGTAGTAGTAGTAGTAGTAGTAGTAGTAGTTAGTAGTAGTAGTAGTAGTAGTAGTAGTTAGTAGTAGTAGTAGTCGTAGTCGTAGTCGTAGTCGTAGTCGTAGTAGTAGTAGTAGTAGTAGTAGTAGTAGTCGTAGTAGTAGTAGTAGTAGCAGTAGTAGTAGAAGTAGTAGTAGTAGTAGTTGTTGTAGTAGTAGTAGTACTACTACTAACTACTAACTAGTAGCAGTAGTAGTAGAAGTATAAGTAGTAGTAGTAGTAGTTGTAGTAGTAGTAGTAGTAGTAGTAGTCGTAGTCGTAGTAGTAGTAGTAGTAGTAGTAGTAGCAGCAGTAGTAGCAGTGGTAGTTGTAGTCGTAGTAATAGTAGTAGTAGTAGTAGGAGTAGTCGTAGTAATAGTAGTCGAAGTAGTAGTAGTCGTAGTAGTAGTAGTAGTAGTAGTAGTAGTAGTTGTAGTAGTCGTAGTCGTAGTCGTAGTAGTCGTAGTAGTAGTAGTAGTAGTAGTAGTAGTAGGAGTAGTAGTACTGGTAGTAGTAATAGTAGTAGTAGTAGTAGTAGGAGTAGTCGTAGTAATAGTAGTCGAAGTAGTAGTAGTCGTAGTAGTAGTAGTAGTAGTAGTTGTAGTAGTCGTAGTCGTAGTCGTAGTCGTAGTAGTAGTAGTAGTAGTAGTAGTAGCAGTAGTAGTAGTAGTAGGAGTAGTAGTACTGGTAGTAGTACTCGTAGTAGAGGAAGTAGTAGTAGCAGTAGTAGCAATAGTACTAATCGTGAAAGTTGAAGTTGGCGTTGAAGTAGTAGTAGTAGTAGTAGTGGTAGTAGTAGTAGTAGTAGTAGTAGTAGTAATAGTAGTAGTACTAGTACGTAGCACGAATAGCGGTAGTAATAGTAGTAGTAGTAGTAGTAGTCGTCGTCGTCGTCGTCGTAGTAGTAGTAGTAGTAGTAGTAGCGTAGTAGATGTAGTAGTAGTAGTAGTAGTAGTAGTAGTAGTTGTTGTAGTAGTAGTAGTAGTAGTAGTAGAGTAGTAGTAGTAGTAGTAGTAATGATATTAGTAGTAGCGCGCGAGTTGAGGTCTTTTGAATTGTCTACAATCGAAAAGTTGATATGCAATTCCAAAAACACAATTCAAAACTTCTGTGGATCTTTAAGGAAGCCGACGGACGCGTCGACTTTTCTATTGTAGACAATCTAGAACGCGGATGCGCGCACATTTCAGAATTTTGTACTCTTAATAGAAAGGCCGACATGTAATTCCAAAAACTGAATTTCAAATTTTCTGGGGCTCTTCAAGGAGGCCGACGGACGCGTCGACTTCTCTATTGTGGACAATACAAGACGCAAATACGCGCGCGCGCGTTGAGGTGTTTTGTATTTCTTACACATTAGAATTCGATATTAAATTCCAAAAACTGAATTCAAAATTTTCTGGTGCTCTTTAAGGAGGCCGACGGACGCGTCGACTTTTCTAGTCTGGACTATAATGAAAACCGGTGCACGCGCGCGCGTTGAGGTGTTTTGTATTCTCTACCATAGAACAGTCCACAAGTAATTCAAAAAAACTCATTCAAAATTTCTGGGGCTCTTTAAGGAGGCCGACGGACGCGTCGACTTTTCTGTTCTGAACAGTACAGGACGCCGATGCGCGCGCGCGCGTTCAAGTGTTTTGTATGGTGTATCATCGAAAAGCCGACATGTAATTCCAAAAACTGAATTCAATTTTTTCTGGGGCTCTTTAAAGAGGCCGACGGACGCGTCGACTTTTCTAGTCTGGACTATAAAGGGTGTTTTGCATTCTCGACCATAGAACAGTCGACTTTTCTCATCTGGACAATGCAGAACGCCGACGCGCGCGTTGAGGAGTTCTGTATTGCCTGCAGTAGAGAAGCCGATATGTAATTTCAAAAACTGAATTCAAAATTTCTGGTGCCTTTTATGGAGGCCGACGGACATGTCGACTTTTCTATTGTGGACAATACAAAACGCCGATGTGCGCACGCGCGTTGAGGAGTTCTGTAATGTCTACAACTGATATGTCGGCATGTAATCCAAAAACAGAATTCAAAATTTCTGTGCCCTTTTAGGAGGCCGACGGACGCGTCGACTTTTCTATTGTGGACAATACAGAACGCCGATGCGCGCGCGCGTTGATGAGTTCTGCAATCTGCAAAAGAAAAGTCGACATGTAATTCCAAAAACTGAATTCAAACTTTCTGGGGCTCCTTCAGGAGGCCGACGGACGCGTCGACTTTTCTATTGTGGGCAATGCAGAAAACCGAAGCACGCGCGCATTGAGGAGTGTTGTCTTGTCTACAATAGGAGTCCCGACATGTAATTCCAGAAACTGGCTTCAAAATTTCTGATGCCCTTTTAAGGAGGCCGACGGACGAGTCGACTTTTCTATTCTGGACAATACATAATACCGATGCGCGCGCGCGTGGAGGAAGTGCGTATTGTGTACATTCGAAACAAAGTATTAGTAGCAGTAGTAGTGGTAGTAGTCGCATCAGCCGTATCATCAGAAATTGTAGTAGTAGTAGTAGTAGCAGTAGTAATGTTAGTAGTAGTAGTAGTAGTATTAGTAGTAGTAGCAGTAGTAGTAGTAGTAGTAGTAGTAGTAGTAGTAGTAGTGGCAGTAGTAGTCGTAGTAGCAGCAGTGGTGAAGAAACACTACCCGTATATGTCGCCGATGTAGTAGGAGTCGTAGTAATAGTAATAGTAGTAGTCGTAGTAGTAGTAGTAGTAGTAGTAGCAGCAGTAGTAGTAGTAGTAGTAGTAGGAGTAGTAGTAGTAGTAGCAGTAGTAGTAGTAGTAGTGGTCGTAGTAATAGTAGTAGTAGTAGTAGTAGTAGTAGTAGTAGTAGTAGTAGTAGCAGTAGTAGTAGTAGTAGTAGTAGTAGCTGTAGTAGTAGTACTCGTAACAATGGTGGCAGGAGTGGTACGGTAGTACGAGTAGCTATGATAGTAGTAGCACCATCAGGTGTTGCAGACGCATCACTCATAGGAAAAGCAGTTAGGACAAGTAATAGTAGTAACAGAAATTGCAGCAGCGACGAACACCATACTTTAGTAGTAGTCGTAGTCGTAGTTGCAGTAGCAGTAGTAGTAGTAGTAGTAGTAGTAGTAGTAGTAGTAGTAGTAGTAGTAGTAGTAGTAGTAGTAGTAGTAGTAGTAGTAGTAGTAGTAGTAGTAGTAGTAGTAGTAGTAGTAGTAGTAGTAGTAGTAGTAGTAGTAGTAGTAGTAGTAGTAGTCGTAGTAGTAGTAGTAGTAGTAGTAGTAGCAGTAGTAGTAGTAGTAGTAGTAGTAGTAGTTTTGGAAATAATTATGTGAGCAATACGCGTCGTTGTTGTTGGTTCAGCCGTGTTCGCCGTCGTATCAGAACTACTAGTAACGGTATGAATAGCAATAGTAGTAGTAGTAGTAGTAGTAGTAGCAGTAGTAGTAGTAGTAGCCGTCGTAGTAGTAGTAGTAGTAATAATAATACTAGTAGTAGTAGTAGTAAGAGTAGTAGTAGTAGTAGTAGTAGTAGTAGTAGAAGTAGTAGTAGTAGTAGTAGTAGTAGTCGGTCGTAGCAGTAGCAGCAGTGGTAGCAGTAGGAGTAGCAGTAGTTGTGATAGTAGGCGTCGTAGTAGTAGTAGTAGTAGTAGTGGTAGTAGTAGTAGTAGTAGTAGTAGTAGTAGTGGTAGTAGTGGTAGTAGTCGTAGTCGTAGTCGTAGCAGTGGTAGCCGCAGTAGTAGTAGTAGTGGAAGTCGTAGCAGGAGTAGTAGTAGTAGTAGTAGTAGTAGTAGTAGTAGTAGTAGTAGTAGTAGTAGTAGCGGTGGCAGTAGTACTAGTAGTAGTAGTAGTAGTCGTAGCAGTAGTAGTACTAGTCGTAGTCGTAGTCGTCGTCGTCGCGGACGTAGTAGTAGTAGTAGTAGTAGTAGTAGTAGTAGTAGTCGTAGTCGTAGTAGTAGTAGTAGAGGTGGTCGTAGTAGTAGTAGCCGTAGTAGTAGTAGTAGTAGTAGTAGTAGTAGTAGTAGGAGTAGTAGTAGTAGCCGTAGTAGTCTTAGTAGTGGTGGTAGTAATAATTGTTTCTTGTAGTAGTGATCGCAGTAGTAGTAGTAGTAGTAGCAGTAGTAGTAGTAGTAGTAGTAGTAGACGTGACATCAGCATTATAACTAACAGCAGTAGTAGTAGTAGTAATAGCAGTAGTAGTAGTACTAGCAGTAGTAGCAGTAGTAGTATTAGTCGTAGTTGTAATAGTAGTAGTAGTAGTAGTCGTGGAAATCGTAGCAGGATTAGTATCAGTAGTAGTGGTAGTAGTAGTAGTAGTAGTAGTAGTAGTAGTAGTAGTAGTAGTAGCAGTAGTAGTAGTGGTAGTGGTAGTAGTAGTAGTAGCAGTAGTAGTAGTAGTCGTCGTAGTAGTAGTAGTAGTAGCAGCAGTAGTCGGCGCGGTCGTGGTAGTAGTAGTAGTAGTAGTAGTAGTAGCAGTAGTAGTAGTAGTAGTGGTAGTAGTAAGAGGGAGAGAAGTGGCAGTGAACCAGTCGCAGTACCGATGGCAGTAGTAGTAGTAGTAGTAGTAGTAGTAGCATTGGTAGTAGTAGTAGCAGTAGTAGTAGTAGTAGGAGTAGTATCAGTCGTAGTAGTAGTAGTAGTAGTAGTAGTAGTAGTAGTAGGCGTCGTAGTAGTAGTAGTAGTAGTAGTAGTAGTAGTAGTAGTAGTAGTAGTAGTAGTAGTAGTAGTAGTAGTAGTAGTGGTGTCAGTAGTGGTGGTGGTATTGGCAGCAGTAGTAGCAGCAGTAGCGGTAGTAGCAGTAGTAGTGGTCGTCGGAGTAGTAGTAGTAGTAGTAGTAGTAGCAGTAGTAGTAGTAGTAGTAGTAGTAGTAGTAGTAGCAGTAGTAGTAGTAATAGTAGTAGTAGCAGCAGTAATAGTAGCAGTAGTAGTTTTAGTAGTAGTAGTAGTAGTAGTAGCAGCAGTAGTAGTAGTAGTAGTGGTGGTAGTAGTAGTAGTAGTAGTAGTAGTAGTAGTAGTAGTAGTGGTAGTGGTAGTAGTAGTCGTAGTAGTAGTAGTAGTGGTAGTAGTAGTAGTAGTAGTAGTAGTAGTAGTAGTAGTCGTAGTAGTAATAGTAGTAGTATAAATACTCATCGTACCATTCATCGCTTGGGTCCTGGAGGGCGTTGGGGCGATGGGTTGGTGGATGTCTCTTGCGGATGCTACGGCGGCGGTGGGGATGGGAGAGGAGTCTGACATGCCTGTGCCCTGCAGGAGGCACCGCGGAGGCAGCTCCGTTTCCAGTGGGCCCTGAGAGCGCGGGCCTTATCCCCGAGGGCCAGGGGCCCCATGGGGAGGCAAAATATCCCAAGGACCAGGGGTGATCTTAATCCAAGCGCTGGCTACACACACGAACTGCGCGGCGCCTAACGGGGGCGCAGGGAGGGCGAAATGGCAGTTGGTTGGCAAGGGGTGACAATGCAGGTGCATCCACGTTGGCACCGCGCCAGCTTAAGAGAAACAACAACTCAGACACACGCATCCTCCCCATCATCCCCTCCCTTCCTTCCACTCCCCGTCTCCTCCCTCCTCCTCCTCCTCCTCCTCCTCCTCCTCCTCCTCCTCCTCTTCCTCCTCCTCCTCCCCCCCCTGGCTCCCCTATCATCCACATCCTCCTCGTCCTCCTCCTCCCCCCCGCCCCTCCCCTTCCCATCGCATCCCACTCCCCTCCTCTCCCACTTCCTCCTCCCTCTCCTTAGTCTGCGCTTTGGAGCTTCACTCAGGTTGCGGGTGGGTGGGTGGGAGCGGGGCGAGTGGGGGGGGGAGGGGGGAGGGTGTTGTTCACAGCGCTGGCGGCAGTTTCGCTGATGAAACGCGCCATGCCCCCTCACCCGTTCGAAAGTGCCGCCTCGCCGTGGCCCGCCAACGCGGCTCGGGTTGGCCACGGGGCCCCGAATACATCATTGTTAATGTCGTGTGCACGCACATGTCACACTTAAGGGTTGGTTGTACCATCACGCGCTTCGCGCCACGCTGCGCGATGGTGCCCAGATGTTTGCATTTGCATGTTGCATGCAGCAAGTGCACGAATGGCTAGCACCACATAGCTGATGATCGATTGCGCCCCTGAGCGTCGATTCGCAACCCTTCGGCAACATCCGCGCCCCGCTGCGATGGAGCCAGGGCCAGAACAGTACGAAGAAACATGCTTACGGTGTTCGGTTCTTTTCTTCGATGCAATCTGGTCGAACCACGTCTGGCCCATCTGGCGGGCCCGTTGACGACTGAGGTCTCCGCGGGGCCTGCTTTGTACGTCTGGGGCTTCGGGGCGGAGGCGGCAATGTGGAGGTGTGATCACGGTGATGATGATGTTAATGGTGATGATGATGTTGTTGGATTTTGATGTCTAGCCGCGGGCTCGGCCTCGGCCGCGCCCGCGGGCTCCCGCACCGCCACGGCCACGGCCGCGGCCAGCGCCCCGGCCGCCGCCAGCTGCGCCGCCGCCCCCCCTTCCAGGTCCAGGCGCAGCGGCGCCGCCTCCGTCCCCGCCGCCACCGCCATCTCCAGGGTCGGGCGCCGCTGCTGCAAGAGCCGCGGCACCGCCACGGCCGCGGCCCACGCCGCCGACGCCTCTGCCCCTGCGGCCACCACCACGTCCTCGGCCGCGGCCTCGACCATCAATGCCCAGCGCCACGTCTAGGGCAGCATCGTCCATGTCGGTGAACAGCGCAGCAGCAAGTGCCTTCTTGGTCGACGATCCGTAGAGGGTGTACCTTCGGGGGACGAAATCTATACATATCCACTGCTCCCTGGCCAGGCCCATCCTGAACCCAGGAGCTGTGTATACGCCCTCCTGGCCAGGCCAGGAGGGCGTGGCGTATACACAGCTGCTGTGTTCAGGATGGACCTTGCCAGGGAGCAATGGATATGTATAGATTGCGTCGCCCTACACCTCTGGGCGACGCTAAGCCCATCCCGAAGTTGCAGCTGGCGGGCCAAATCCATCTTGGTGTGGTCTTGCAGCGTCCTCTGGCTGCGCATGTATATCTCGATGTCCACAGGATCAGACAATATGAACTCCCATGGGTCAGCGGACGACGTGGATCTCCTCGAACTGAACCGTGACACGACATGGCCGAGCAAGGCCTCCTCGTGCATGATCTCAACGTCCCGCGTCGTTGCAGTATCTGGCACGGTTGGGTGATACCCAGCGGCCGTGGAGATTTCTGCAATTGTACATGCGTCCAGCTTCAGCTTTTCTTCCGAAGCGACTGGCTTGACTACCGTACCCTCAATGCTGGCCCCCGCAGCCTCGAACCAGCAGACAGGTAATGCGCGGCCCAGCGCTTCCCCTGCAGCTCGGGGGTCGCGCCCTGCGAAGCTTTTGTTCTCCGCCACGAACAAGTACATGCCAGGGCGGAGGTTCGCGAACGAATAGAACGTGTTCGGCTCGAAGAGGTACCGAACGTAGTTCGACCAAGCAATATCAGGAGTGTGGCTGTGAATCGCTGGCTTTGCTGCCGTCCGTGATTTTAGCAGGTCGACATCTGTGACTCGCAAGTTGAATCGGTCCCAATGTACGCGATCAACGGCTCGAGGGACGCCGTCCGCACACAATTGCCTTACTTGCTCGCGCAAGCCAGCCCTGATATCAGACATGTAGGGAGCCAACACTGCATTCGCAGGAAACTGGCCGCCATTATCCCTCAGATGCTGGGATAACTTTAACATTGCATTGAGCAGCTTGAACTTGATGTTTCTGCGGGTCCACTCCAACCATTTCCAACGAGCGTGCACGCTCTCGCAGTCGAGCACGTGGTCTGGAACGCATCGGAAGCGCAATGCTGCAAATCGGAATATATCCGCGAAGCGCCCATTGCAGCGCCACAGCAGGCAAGGGGGTTCCATCCCCGCGAAACCAGTAAGCTGTTCCATGAATTGCTGATCATCAAACAGAAAAGTCTCGAACTTGTTTTTTGCATTCGGCGCTTTCTTGATCAATGTGTCATGCAACAGCCGCGCGCCTTCTCTAGCCTCCGCTGCATTCATTGATAGCATTTGGCCAAGGTACCATTGACTTCGAGCAACGTTCTCCAGCGTAAGGTGGAGGTGCGTCGTCATGCGCACTGCAACCCTCTGGTGGTAATCAACGTACTCCTGCATCTTGACATCAGCAATTTCCTGTGTCACGCCAGGGGCCAGAAACACCGCAATCTCCATCCATGTCCACTTCGTCAAATCAGTGATCACAATGTTCACCAGTTGGATTCGACTACGGCGAGCCCGCTCAAGAAACTCATCTGTAACAGCGGTGTCTGTCAACAAGTCCATAGCTCGCTTGGAAATGCTGGAGAATGTGCCATGACCAATGATGTAATCCTTGCCTTTTGAGAAATAGAATAAATGAAGTGACCGCTTCAAGAGCTCAAAGTCGATTCGGCGCTTCACGCAGTCATCCAGGGACGAGAGGGTGTCAAGGGCGGTCTTGCCACATGACTTCTGCAGGGATCTGGTGTTTAAGTCATGTTCGATCAAGGTCTTGAGAATCTGTTCCCTGTCGTCCAAGAGCCATTCCAATAGCATCGCGGTGCACTCGGGCCTTCCCTCCAATGTCTTGGGCGGCGACACACCAAAGAAACGATTGAATGCTACAGACGCGTCCGTCATCAAAGCTAAACCGCCCTGGTCTACAGACTGACACGCAATTGCCTGGAGGCGCGTCCACGTGACGTCCTCGTGTATATGCGAGCTCAAGCATGTCAGCGCATCGGCGTGCTGCCCCATCTCCGACAACCCTGCATCCGCCGTCCTCCACGCGACGTGGGCCAGGCACCTCCTCCTGCAATAGCTGCCGTTGCCCTGCGGTCACGCCAGACCAATGCCGACCAGGGTCGGTCAGACGGGGGGATGGGGGGGCCCACGCGACAGGACAGGACTGATGAGGCGGAGGAGGAGGCGGAGGAGGAGGAGGAGGAGGGAGGAAGGAGGATGAGGGAGGAGGAGGAGGAGGAGGGAGAAGGAGGGGGGAGGAGGAGGAACCGCCACTAATCCTGAGGCTCGGCTATCGTCGCACACCTCGGGGTTGCCCAAGCGAACGGAGCGGGCCCCTGCCCGAGATTGCCCCCCGCGCCCGCACGAGTCTATTACAACTTGCCCCATCCATCACCCTTCTGAACGACGGCATGCGGCGATTCGGTTGGCGCCACCCCCGACCCCAAAGCCTCCTCCAAGATGCTGTGGACGCCCTGCGAGCCTTCGTTCTCCCCTCCACCATCGCCACATCCCGCAACCACTTCCACCCTGTGCAAGCCTATCCGATTGAGCTGTTTATCAATAACCTGGAGCGCTTCAGCACCTGTTTTCCCAGGCGCATGGCAGATGTCGCACAAATACAGTTGAACCTTGAAGGGGTATGCCGTGTCATACTCTGGAGCATCCCACCGCGACGCAGGCTCAAACCATGGGATGTATAGTTGGGATATCTGGAAACGGAACCCAGAAAATCTCGACCCCGCAGGCGGGGACTCGTCGCTTGCGAAGGCGAAGCCGAAGTAGGATGACCCACGGGCTTCGGCGATCTGATCTCTGAGGACGGAATCCAGGACGTCATCTAACAGCACGGCGTGCTTGCCCAGAGTGGTCCTAGACACCAGCCGATCCAATGCGTCATGAACTTGCACCTCGCCTCGCGCCTCGCGCATCAGCATCTCTGCTTCAGCAATCGTCTGTGGCGCTTGCCTGAAAAATACCCTGCAATCCAATGCCCACCTCAGCGTTGCCGTCGCCATGTCGCACACGCTGCGGCGTTGCTCATCCTTCGGCGTCCAGGTGTTAGCGAGCTGCTTCACGCCAGCTTCATCGACGATGTGCATGCGAGAATCCCTCGCATTGATCAACGTGGCTATCTCCTTCTTGGCCGCCACGAGCTCCTCCAGTATCAGCTGGGTAGGGTTCCCCTCGTCAGGCAATGATGCTATATCGACCCTGAACAGTGACACATGGGCATGTCGGCGAAGCCTGACAGAAAGGGCGACGCCGAGAACCTGCTGCATGAAATTACACCTCACCATTGTTCTGGCGACTAACACCGACGGCTCCACGATGTGAGGAACAACGCACGCCACGACATCCCTGACCATGTGCTCGTCAACCAGAACTCCAGCCGTCGCCGCGCAGCACTCCATCACGATATCCACGCAATTCGTGACTGAGATCGGGCCCAATTCGCACGTTGAAAACCCCCCTTCATCTAAGATGGAGGCGAGTAGAGGTGCAATGACAGGCCAGACCGCAGCCAATTCATCAAATGCGCTCACCACGCCCGTACCCCGATGCTGACGCCGTTTCTTCCGTTCTGGTCCCCACCCCTCACGGCAGCAACACTCGTCCATGAGTTTGGCAATCGGTAACCACAGCATCTCAACAACATGCGGCCATATCAATGGATGTGATGGCACAGGGCCACTCCCAGACTTTTGCACAGCTAGGGTTGACAAGCTGATCTGAAGACGGCCGAGGGCCTCTTGCGCAAGAGACAGCAACGCGTGCAAATCCAGTGGATACAGCTTCCTCGCCCCGTCAGGCAGCCCTCGTACCACTTGGGCCACAGCCGCGGGTGTCAAAAATCTTGACCCATCCGTCAGCGCGTGGGGATATGAAAGCTTGGCTAGCATTTCTTTGAGCCAACATGGTTACTGAAGAGGCCACGCACACTGGAACACCATGCCTCAGAATCAGAAGTTCTGGAACTGAATGGAAGATTCCTGACTTGTCTGGCTTGGCGCCTCACGCCACTGGACTCGCGACATCGCTTGCGACGGTAGAGGCGTGCTAAAGGTTGTCCGCGCGCGGGGTTGGACTCACCGCGATCGACCATTGGGCCGCGGCCGCAATGGCCCCCGCTGCGAGTCACGTCTCACACAAGAGAGCCACGGTAGCCCAAGCAAGTCTCGCACGCGAAGAGCTCGGCCCCAACACGGACAATAATTAACACGCGTCTCCCGTCGCCCAAGACCGACCCCCACGGGCAACGGAGAGTTGAAGCGAAACACCACGGCCCAGGCGAGCTCTTGATCAGAAGGGCCGCGCTGCCCAGGATTGGTCACGCGACATGGCCACGGTGGGCCCGTTGGCATCTTGAGGCACCCCTCAAAGCTCGTTGGGGAGGGGGGGGGCAATATGGCACCAATCTGACTTCGAGATGGCTACCGCACGGGACCGCCCGAGCTTCCATGTTTCGGATATGACAAGGCCCAGGCGCCAAACAACCACTGGTTCCACAACTTCGATCTGTCCTGGCCCCTACCCGCACGCGTCACCTTGCTAGCGTGCATGTGTGCATGCCAACTGGATGTGGGCCATGTCTGCTCGGCTGGGGGCAGTACTCGGGCAACGTTTGCCCGCGGTAGGCCGTCTGGCGTTGCTAGCTCAGCAGGCGCTGTGCACTTGACGCCACTGATTGTGATGGCGTGCCTCCCCGAGCGGAGGTTTTCCGACAGCCGACCGGCTGGGCTAGAAGAGATGGCGGGAAAGGGGCGGGCAAGGTTGGAGCGGATGAGGAGGGTGGGTGATATTGGGGGGGGGGGGGGAGGTAGGAGGTGATGTTGGAGCGGAGGAGGGGGCAATCGTGGCACACCAGCTCTCATGATTGACGTGCAAGATTGCATTGCACGAACTTCAACTGGCTATGGGAGTGACGTTGGCCCCTGACATTAGGCCGCATTGCGTTTGGAGCCTGCATGTACATTGCATGGCGTCGTACATGGGCCATTGGGCACCCGATAAGCGTGGATGCACCCCAAACGGCCACTAAAGACACTGAGGGAGCTCCAACCGAAACCGCCGACAGGGCACATAGGGACTCGACTATCGCCCCAACAGTGCTCCAAGAGTGGCCCAAGAGATGGCCCCGAGACGGCCCAACAACCTGTCACGAGAAGTCGCCCTTTTTGTGATAAGTTGTGATTGTTTTTTGTGGTAAGTTGGTGGGCTCCTTGGATATTGGAGATCTCCTGAGGCGTCCCGAGACCGCGCTGGAGAGCCGTGGATGTTCGCCCCGAGCGCACCGACAAGCCCCGACAGCGGCCCAAGACTGGCCCAAGATGACCCCAACTTGGCTTTCAAAAACGCCCAACAACCTGTCACGGGAAGGGGCCCTCTTCCTGACAAATTGGTGGGCCCCCTTGGATCTCTCCAGAGGCGTCCCGAGACCGCGCTAGGGAGCATTGGAGACCCCTCCGAGAGTCAACGGCGCCGACAGCGGCCCAAGATTGGCCCAAGAGGGCCTCCATTGGCTTTCAACGACCTGTCACGAGAAGGGGCCATATTCGTGACAAAGTGTCGCCCCCCATCTGGGCCGTCTTGACGTGGTCTGGTGCCGCGCTGCGGCGCCCAGGAGGCACCCTCGGCGGCCCCCTCGCCCATCAGGAGGACCAAACGAGACGGGAGGGCCAGACAAGACGGGCTGACCATACATGCCAGACCATGCGCTATGGACAGACAATACTGGAGGACGCCATTGCTTTTCGAAAGGTAGGGTTGCCAACCTTGTGAACGAAGCCCCAGCGCCCCAGCCACATCCTTGAGACAATGTGCATCACGCGGAGCCCCCATCCCTCCGCCACCCCCCTCCTCGTTCAGCCGTCCCCCCCCTCCTCGCATCCCTCTCCTCGTCCCTTGTCCATTCCCTCCCACTCCCCCATGCTGTAGGATTGATTGTGCCTCAAGCGAAAACGCGACCACAAACGACTAGCACGCCTAGTAGAGAATTGCGCGGCAGGTCCTGCGTGCCCCAACAGGCGGCCACAACCCACAAACCATAGCAACCGCTATGGTGTGAATACAAACATGCACGAATCGATGCGCCGACGCCTAGCTCTCAGCGCCATCAGCGGGCGCGGCGGCCTTCGCACTGCACCTCGTCTGTTGCGCAACATGTTCCCCAGTGGTTGCGAACGTGTTGGCCCGACTCTTCTGGAATTCGATCTCCTCCAAGTGGAAATCAAGACCCCTGGATGCAATCTTGGATCGAACTCGGAACGTCTTCGAAACGCAGCCGTGCATGGCGGCATATATGCCCACGACGGAACCCATTTCACACCGCCCGCGAGGTCTGAGCTGGTAGCGCGAATGATCTCGTCGCGCTCATCGAAGTCGGGGTCGGGCGAATCGCCAGCATCCGTTGGCAACGAATCAGGAAAGTCGTCGGTAGATCCACCCTCGAGCGGGTGCGCACCCTGCGAGCCTTGCGAGTCGACTGCCACCGCCTGGCCGCTGTCGGCAGCAGGGCGGAGGACGTCGGCAATGAGCGACTTGGAGACCCAAGTCACGTTCTCGGGCGTCGCCTCCATCATGATCGGCTGCAGGCTGTCCTTGACCGTCAGCGTGTACCCGTCCACCACGATGTCCAGAAGAGTAGGCTGGGCCGTGCCGTCCTTCGACATCCGAGCCATCTTGGCCGTCCGAGCGCCCCTGGTGTCCTTGATCCCAGTGTAGATGCGTTTCAGGACGTTGTTGGTGGGAACCGCCGACGTCGATGTCAGGCCGAGCGGTTTCATCAACCATCTGGCGTCCGAAAGGTTGTAGTTGGAAAGTGAAAGCTTCACGAACGGGCGCGTCTCCCCGTCGTCGCCGACGACGTCGACCGTCGGTACCCTGTAGTCACCATTGCACAGATGGTGTCCGCACGGCGGCGGCTCTGACACGCATACCACCTTGCGCGATACATCCGACCGCACAGACTTGATCGACGATTCTGGAGAAGGCGGAGTGCGCGACGACCGCGGAGTGCTGGCACAGGTACCATCTGACGCCATGTAAGCGTGCAAAAAAAGGTAGCCCACACACAACGCGCGCAGGAAGATGCGGCGCTGTCGCCCAGGGCCAAACGCGCCAACGGTGGACGGACACGACACACATGGAGGTCCATGGGCCGTTGTCCAGAGAAAGCTGAACGTGTGACAACGAGCTGTTTGACATCTAGAATAAGACAGGCGGTCGGGACGCAAAGCCCTTGACTGCTAACGCTGTGATATATTGGGGTAGTTTGGATGATGGGACAACGAACGGCGGGCCGCAGAGACAAGGACCTACAGTGCCGTCTGAGAGTAGGCGCGTGACCGTGTTGGGGCGTTTGACTGTGACATTGGATTCACGGCGCACATCATTTATGCGTGTTAGACGTGAAAACAGAGTCCCCAAAGATATTGTTTACCATGTGAATGTGTATGATAACACATACCCACCTGCGACATATACTACTTAACTGACATCAAACATACGATCATCCAGCGCGATAATGACCTAGTGTATGGCAGGATGGACGGTTTGACTTATGTCGCCGAGTACTAAAATCCATATATGGTTGCGGGTGGGTGATCAAACCAAGGTTTCAGTTTGGGTGGGCGTCCCCATCAGCCTGATGATCAAACCCCTCGATTCGAGGGGTTTGATCATTGGCCCGATGATCAAACCCCTCGATTCGAGGGGTTTGATCATTGGCCCGATGATCAAACCCCTCGGTTCGAGGGGTTTGATCATCGGCCCGATGATCAAACCCCTCGGTTCGAGGGGTTTGATCATCGGGCTGCTGGGGAAGCCCATCAGTTTTGGGCGTCGTGGCGGAGGCGCGGCCACCCGCTGGGGCGGTCGCGCGGAGCGCGCGGACGCTCGGGGAGGCGCTTCTCCTGACCAAAGCTAGAGCCCAAACGATGATGGACTGTCTCTCGTAGCTCCGAGCACGGTCCTCGCTGCCCCACCCCCCTCCGCCCCACCGAGGCCCGAGGGGGGGGGGATTCTAGGCGAAAAACAGGCGTCAATATTTTTAAAAATTGTGACGCCTGTTTTTGGCCTAGAACCCCCCCCCCGTTCGGGCCTCGGTGGGGCGGAGGGGCGAGGGCCCTTTTGGGGCCTTGCGGGAGCTCTCTGAGGGCCCTAAGAAGCCTCCAGGAGGAGCTCAATGAGACCCTTGTCCAACTCCGTCTGACGGAGTTGGAATTGATACTTGCTAGGACCATCTTGGAGCCATCTTGGGGCCCTCTTGGAGCTATCTTAGGGCCCTTTTGGGGCCCTCCTGGGGCCCTGCGGGAGCTCTCTGAGGGCCCTAAGGAGCGTCCAGGAGGGGCTCAGTGAGACCCTTGTCCAACTCCGTCTGACGGAGTTGGAATTGATACTTGCTAGGACCATCTTGGAGCCATCTTGGGGCCCTCTTGGAGCCAGCTTGGGGCCCTCTTGGGGCCTCTTGCGGCCCTCTTGGGGCCCTTTTGGGGCCCTGCGGGAGCTCTCTGAGGCCCTAAGAAGCCTCCAGGAGGGGCTCAATGAGACCCTTGTCCAACTCCGTCTGACGGAGTTGGAATTGATACTTGCTAGGACCATCTTGGAGCCATCTTGGGGCCCTCTTGGAGCCAGCTTGGGGCCCTCTTGGGGCCTCTTGCGGCCCTCTTGGGGCCCTTTTGGGGCCCTGCGGGAGCTCTCTGAGGGCCCTAAGAAGCCTCCAGGAGGAGCTCAATGAGACCCTTGTCCAACTCCGTCTGACGGAGTTGGAATTGATACTTGCTAGGACCATCTTGGAGCCATCTTGGGGCCCTCTTGGAGCTATCTTAGGGCCCTTTTGGGGCCCTCCTGGGGCCCTGCGGGAGCTCTCTGAGGGCCCTAAGGAGCGTCCAGGAGGGGCTCAGTGAGACCCTTGTCCAACTCCGTCCGACGGAGTTGGAATTGATACTTGCTAGGACCATCTTGGAGCCATCTTGGGGCCCTCTTGGAGCCAGCTTGGGGCCCTCTTGGGGCCTCTTGCGGCCCTCTTGGGGCCCTTTTGGGGCCCTGCGGGAGCTCTCTGAGGCCCTAAGAAGCCTCCAGGAGGGGCTCAATGAGACCCTTGTCCAACTCCGTCTGACGGAGTTGGAACTGATACTTGCTAGGACCATCTTGGAGCTATCTTGGGGAGGAGGAGGATGGGAGGAGGAGGAGTAGGAGGAAGAGGAGTAGGAGGAGGAGGAGAAATAGGAGGAGGAGGAGGAGGAGCAGAAGTGGGCATTCAAATTTGAATACCCCTGAAACGCGACATCGATGTCGCATTTCAGGGGTCGAGGAGGAGGAGGCTTACATGGCAGCCTAATCGCGCCTTCAGGGCTCCCTGACACCTCACACACCCTTCCAATCCAACCGAACAAAGCCAGATCATTGCCGCCTGATCGACAGTTCGATTCGATCGAGCACGGTCCTCGGGCCCGCGATACGGTACCAGCGCCGACCGATCATAGTCATGCGAGCCCTCATTTCCGGCCGGAAAATGAGCGCGCGTGTACCGGATGACAGGTGGTTTGCGCCAATGGTGTGTGTTGTTGTTGTTTTCGCGTGGTTTCGGTTGTACCCAAAGGGGTGTGATTTATTTTCTCCATGGGCAGATACGTTTGGGCATGTGTTGCATTGCATTGCTTCTGAGCTTGGATTTCTGCTTCTGCTACTAAACTCACAGAGCCCTGAAACGTGCCTACTCCGTGTCCTGTCGAGCCCTCTCGGGATCATTTGAGTTCTTTGGCGCGCAGCTCAAGCGCGAAATCACGCTCCACAATCCAGGCACGGCGATCCACAACCCAGGTGTTCGAATTATAATCGAGCGAACGTGTAAAACTCAGAGCCCCTTTCAGTCGAGACATTCTCAGTTGTGAGGGGGGCGCTGTTAATGCAAATCGCCGTTCTGCAATTTGAAGGGGGTCGATGCGTTAACACAGTTTGCGCTGCTTCTCGCCCACAGCCCAATAAGCCGATTGGCCTCGGAACTCGAGCCTGTGAGCCCTCGAACATCGGATGGGGCACCACGGAGGCTCGCATCGCCCCCCCTTGCCCACTCCCCAACCGTCAACCAGGGCGCAAGAAACACAGTCCCCCAATTAGCAGTCGGGCAGGGGGGCGAAAGGCGAGCGATGCGAACCTCCTCCCCCCATCCCTCTCCATTCCGTCTCTTTCACCGCACAGCCCCTCTCGCTTTATATTCGGCGAGGCGGCGAGGCGGCGCGAACCGCGCCTCGAAACCCTGCAGCGCGGACATCCGCGCTGGGCAATAGATCCGAAATACGTCAGCAGCAGCTGCTGCTGCTGCTGGGCAGCACACACTGCACGCTCAACGCCACGCGACGAGCCTCCAGGAGGGCTCCAGCACAGGCCTGACGAAGGAGGAGGAGAAGGAGGAGGAGGAGGAGTTTGAGAAAGAGGAGGAGGAGGAAGAGGAGGAGGAGGAGGAGGAGGAGGAGGAGAAGGAGGAGGGACAAGGTGACGGAGAACAAGACGGCAGATGCGTTTGCGACCCCACTGCCCCCTTTCCCACGGGCGGGTTGCATGGCACGCTTTGGCAGGACATAGTGCGTTTCTCCACACGCGACGGCCCCCCGCCCGTGGGAAAGGGGACAGTGGGGTCACAACCGCCTTTACTCAGGTGCCTTGAATCTGCACGTGCACGCATACTATCACCACGACTGCACCCTACAGCTACTACCTCTCGGCTACTACTACTCATCCTACATCCCCTCCTCCTCAACTCCTCCGCCTCCTTACCTACTCCTAATTCATTATAATTACCAATATAAATCCAATACATTCTCATCACCCAACACCCCCTAGTAGAAACCCTAATCATCCTCATACCTCCTCCCACACATCATACTACTACTCCTACTCCTCTCCTCACCACCCTACTTCCTCCTTCGATCATCCTCATACTATCTTCCTCCTCCTACTCCTACATCGCCTTAACCCGCTCTCAATCATTACTCATTATTCAGCCTTCCTCTCATACTCCTCCTCCTCCTCCTCCTCCTCCTCACCCCCCCCCTCCTTATCCCCCCCCGTCGTTCCCCCTCCTCCGCATCTGCCCTGGGAGCCGCAGCCTCACGCCGCGGAGTCGCCAGCAGCGGCTGCGGCGGCGGCGGGCGCCTCGACCGCCACCTTCGGTTTCTTGGCCGCGGGCTTCTCCTGGGGGCGGTGGGGCGGTAGGAGAGTTGGGAGAGGAAGAAGGATTAGAGAGATCGAGAGAGAACAGTAGGAAAGAGAGCAGAGAAGAGAAGAGAAAGGAGAGGGAGAGAGAGCAAGAGAGAGTGGGAAGAGGGAGTGAGAGAAGGAGAAGAGAGAGAAGAGAGAGAGAGAAAGAGATTAAGAGAGAGACGTGAGAAGAGAGAGAGAGAGTAGAGAGAGAAGAGTAGAGAGAAGTAGCAGGAGAGTGGGACAGAGAGAGTAGAGCAGAGAAGAAGCAGAGTGAGAAGTAGAGTGGGATGGGGGGCGGCGGCCAGCAGCGACGCCGACGTCGACGGCGTTGGGCGGAGGAGGAGGAGGAGGAGGAGGAGGATGAGGAGGAGGAGGGGGAGGTGGAGGAGGGCCCCGCCTGGCAAGCACCTGGCCCCATGGGGCCACCTAGGTCACCTAGGGACAAGCATTGGGCAACGTTTGGTGCTTAGGTGACCCTTCCCCGCGGAGGAGGGGGGGGGAGGGCACCGCCTGGCAAGCGATTGGCCCCATGGGGCCACCTAGGTCACCTAAGGACAAGACTTGGGCAAATGTTGGTGCTTAGGCGACCCTCTCACGCGGAGGAGAAGGAGGGGGGGGGGAGAAGAGGAGGAGGAGGAGGAGGAGGAGGAGGAGGAGGAGGAGGAGGAGGAGGAGGAGGAGGCGGAGGAGGAGGAGGAGGAGGGGGAGACGGAGGAGTATGAAGTAGGAGGAGGAGGACGAGGAGGCGGAGGGGAGGAGGGGGAGGAGAGGAGGAGGAGGAGGAGGAGGAGGAGGAAGGAGGGGGAGAGGAGGAGGAGGAGGATTGGGGGAGGCGGGAGAGGCAGGTGGGGGAGGAGAGGAGGAGGAGGAGAGGAGGAGTGAGGAGGAGGAGGAGGAGGGGAGGAGGAGGAGGAATGAGGGGAGAGGAGGGAGATGAGGTGGAACATTGACGAGGTGAGGTGGAGGGGCGGGGGAGGTGAGGAGGGGCGGAGCAGGGAGAGGAGGAGGAGAGTGAGGATAGGGAGATAGGGGGGATGAGGAGGAGGAGGAGGAGACGGATGAGGAAGATGAGAATGAGGAGGAGGAGGCGGGAGGAGGAGGGCGGAGGAGGAGGAGGTAAGAGAGGAGGAGGAGGAGGGGGGAGGCGCTGCTGTGCAGCTCTTGAGGCCCCCCAGGGCAGGCCTTGAGGCTGCCACGCGGCCTCGCGCACTCGCGGGGGCTCCTCGTACTACAGGGTCAGCCGCCTCCTCCTCTTTCTCCTCCTCCTCCTCCTCCTCCTCCTCCTCCTGTTCCTCCTACGCATCCCCATCCCTCGTCATTGCGCATCCCCCAGTGATGTGCAATGACTGGCCGCGCTCCCTCTCAGCACGAGGGCCCCAGGACGACCGAAGAACACGTATCCAAATGGCGATAGTCGTATGGATATTCGTTAGGCCCTCTGTTGGGGCCACCCAGGAGCGCATGGATCCCCTCGGGACCTTCCAGCAGACCAGACAGAACCTCACGACTCAGGACTGGGGTCACGACAGTTCCCAGTCTGGCCGTAGAAGGATCGATTAACAAAATGGGGTCCCCCCTCCGTGGAGGCGGGTGGCATGGTCACCATCTTTGGAACACTTCGGGCATGCATTTTTTCAAGATCTCTATCCACCAACGTTGGATCACCATGGGCATTCAACCTTTTAGGTGAGAGGGGGCGGCTCGGAAGTGGGTGATACCAGGTGGTACATCAGCTCCGTCCTCCTCCTAATCCTCCTCCTCCGAATCCTCCCTCGTCCTCCTCATAATCCTCCTCCTCCTAGTTCTCCTCCTCCCGCTTTTCCTCACCCTCCTCCTTGTAGCGCTAGCGGTCCTGCCGCGACATGAGGGCATCGAACAATGACGTGAGCTTCACGTGCTTCTGGAGGGGTTCGGGGTTGTACATCACTGGTACCTGGGCGATCTGCTCGGCCCCTATATTCATCTCATGCTTGCGCTTCCTGCCGCACGGGAGCTCCACAGCAACGGTGAACGAGCAAGTAGTCCAGTCCTCCTTCATGGTCGGCGTGGTGCCGCTGTCCTCCTTCACGCGCGTCACGATGAAGTACGGCGAGAAGAACTTCTCCTCCTGGACTGTGCTCCTGAGCCGCCCGTCCAGCACAATATTCTTCTTCTCTGGGTGCAGGTTGTTGCTGTGCTTGGTGAGGGCGCAGCGGCCCGCGGTCCAGTATTTGTCCATGAACGTCGTCGTCTCGGGCGTCAGCACGAGCTCACCTTTCTCGAACGCCCTCGCTGTCCAGACCTCTGGGACGTCATCGCGCATCGCGATGATCACGTCCTTCTCCGTGAGGGTCGTGGCCACACCTATTGGGCAGCACGCTGCGATGCAAGTGCGGGTCGGCCCACCAACGTTGACGCGTCTCAGGGCCGCAGGCCCGCGAGCCGCACCGACATCGACGAACCGATCGGCACGTGCACCGACACTTCCACTAAAGCCCGCCCGACGGCAGGTCGTGGCAGGGGGAGTTACAAGCATGAATCCTCCTCCTCTTCCTTCTCCTCCTCCATCCTCCCCCCTCTACTCCTCCCCCTACTCCTCCCTCCCCTTCCTCACCCTTCCCCTCCTCCTCCTCCTCCTCCTCCTCCTCATCCTCCTCCTCCAGCATCCTCCTCATCTTCCTCCGCCCTCCCTCTCCTCCTCCTCCTCCTCCCACTCCTCTCCCTCCTCATTCCCCCCCCCCCTCCTCCTTCTCCCGCCCCCCCCCCCCCTCCGCCGTCCAACCTGATACAGCGGACATGGCGACCCCGATGTTGTGGTGCACATTCGACAGCAGCATCGCAGCGTCCTTGGACGACACGCGGTTGGCCCACTTCTGTACGAGCTCCACTTTGTTGCCACCGCCTTCCTTCAAGAATGCGTAACCCTTTGGCGCCACGGTCCTGGCAAGCCCAGTCGAATCTCCGTCGCCGCCATCGGGCTCGGGGCCCTCAACAGCATCGGCATCGGAAATCACCTGCATCGTATCTGGGTTCAGCGCAGCGTCGGCCGTGAGCTCGCCGACGTCCTTGAACTCAGCGGTGAACGTAAGCACGGGCCACTCGTTGACAACGCCCTGTCGAGGCGACCTTATGCGAGCACTGCCCCTCGCCCGCCCGCTGCGATACCCGAGGGGAAACATGTCGGGCGTCACGTTGTTCGGCCGCGCGAGGCTGGCGGGCGGCGCACGAAGTGAGGCCCGACATGTTGACAGATATCGCAGAGGGGGGATCTGGCGGTGTTAGCACGTGGCCGCCGACCTTCACCCTGCTGGTGGTCCCGACAAGAACGTCCTTCCTGAGCACCTTCGGCTTCTGCGCGGACCCCTTGTGGTAGTAGTTGAAGCTCACGGTAATCCGCTTGACCAACTTCACCTTGCAGCCAAGCGTGAAACCCAAGTCCATTAGGGCTTCGCTGACGCCCTTCACGAAACAATTATCTTTAAAGTTCGAAGGCTCGGTCACTTCATCAATGCCGACCGCGGTGCAGTCAACGCCCGTCTTGCTCTCGCTCAGCGGCGTGATTCCGCACATATCCATGATATTACTAAGGCGAGGGACCGTCTTCTGGACGTGTGCGAGCCACTTCTGAACGACCACCTTCGTCTTGTCGAACGAGTCCAAGCGGCCGCGAAAGTCGATCTCGAAGAGGCTCGGGAGAGGGTCCCTCCCAAGGCCAAGCCGCACCAGCTGCATCTCGAACGCCCGCGTCTGCGCGGTCACGATGGGAGCCGACGCATGCTGCAGCATCTTGTCAACGCACGTGTTGCGGGTGCTCATCATCGTGGACTCCAAGATGCGCATCGCGCCCTCCTTCTTCGAGAGAGCGACGACGTCTGAAGGCTGGACGAACTTGCATACATCTGGCATCGGGCGCATCTTCACGGCGACAGACTCCTGCCGACTGGGCAGCAACACCGTCGCCGCCCAATGCGCCAGCTGCCGTCCAAGACGCCTGGAGCGCCCTCCAGGCGAGCACCGACGCCCATGGCGCCGATGGAAGCCCTGAAAGAAGCCCTCGGTATCTCAGACAGCCGCTGGCCGTTAAGCTCGGCGTACCCTACTCTCCTGCGTTCCTCCTCCTCCTCCTCCTCCTCCTCCTCCTTCTCCTTCTTCTCAACCTTCACCTCCTCATGCCCTTCCTCCTCCCTCTGCCCCCTACCACCCTCCTCCTCACCCTTCCTCCCCCTCCTCCCCCCCCTCCCCCCGCTCGTCCTCCTCCACCCCTCACCCTGCCCTCCTCCTCATCCTGCCATCCGTCCTCACCCTGGTCCTTCTCCTCCGCCGCCTCCTCCCCCTCCCCCTGCCCGCCCTCCCCCCTCCTGACCCTCCTCCTCATCAGGAGGATGATGGGGGGGAAAAAGGGGGGGGGGGAAGGAATGGGGAAGAACGAGAACCACGTGCACACACAGAGGCAGCTGGCGACACTGAGACATGTGAAACACAAAGATACGGCGGAGGAGGACGACAAGGGCGAAGCGGAGAAGGATGAGACGAGGAGAGGGGGGACAGATGAGGGGGATGAGGGGGAGGGAGAACGAGGAGAGTAACGTCATGTTTGGTCAGGCCTCCTCGTTCACGAGGCGCGCGGCGGCCGCGACGGCCACGGCACCAGAAAACAACCGCCACGTCGGGCGGGCGAACCAGCAAACAAACGCCTGGCGGGCGAACCAGCAAACAAACACCACTAAGAAGAAAACATACCACTTACTTGCCTTACCCTTGGGCCCCAAGGGTACGCGCACGGGGGCGCACCCCCCCCACACCGCGCGGACCGCGTGCGGGTCCAGGACGCCGCGGTCGCCCGAGAAGTGCGGCTCGAACCACACCTCGGGGATCTCGCCACATTCGGGGAACTACCACAGCGGCGGCATGGCCGCAATGGCGGGGAGCTCTATGAAGAGCGGGCCCCGAGCCAGGCGGGCCCAGCCATGGCACGGGCGGCTGCTGGCATTGGCAAGGACCTTGGTATGTACCGAGGTCGATGCCGCAGCTTGGCCACTGGCCTGGCGTGTCCGCGGGGCCTACATACCCCTGCGGCCAGTTGCTTGGCTGCCCCCACTGGCCGCATTCCCCGATGGGGAGGCCAGGGGAACCCCAATCCACCGTCACTTACATTGAGACACAATGGCTGCAGGGAGAAGGAGGAGCGAGAAGGATGATGAGGAGGAGGGATGAGGAGGGGGGGAGGAGGAGGAGGAGGAGGAGGAGGAGGAGGAGGAGGGAGGAGGAGGAGGGAGGAAGAGGAGGAGGAGGGATGAGGATGAGGAGGAGGAGAAGGGAGGCGGAGGAGGATGAGGAGGAGGAGGATGAGGAAGAGGAGGAGGAGGAGGAGGAGGAGGAGGAGGGGGAGGAGGGGGGGAATACGAGGAAGAGCCGTCGTCCCGAGTGTAGTTCACCAGGACAAGGTTCACGCGCAGCAGCACGTTGGCCTTGGGGACAGACTTGCAGATCTCCTCAATGAGCCCGTGGGGGCAAGTTAACTCGTTCGGGTTGACGAAGCACGAATGAAATTCACATATCTCATCCACATACTGCTCGACGCCGAGCTCCACGCAGAACCGAACGAGCACACCGACAACATTAGGATTCAACTTCGCAATCGATGAGCCCGAGACCTTTGCAATGATCGCGGCCGTCTTCACGGCCGTGCACACCGCAGCCTCTGCCCGACAGAAACGCTGGATCGACCGAAGAATCTGGATTTCGTGGGTGACCTGATTCGTATTGTTGTCCGAATTTCTCCACTCGCTGAGCAGCATCGCATCATCAGCTGAAATGTTTTCATCTAGAATCCAATAACGATGACCATCCCGCACAGCAGTCTTCAAATTGGCGTCGTCGTCTAAAACCGTGAAGTGGCTACCCTCGACGCGGGAGTACAACCTTGAACTATAGCATCGGAGCGTCAGCGACACATGAGTCGAAGCCAACGTGAAATTCTGCACGCGCGCCGTCACGACGGGAGGATACAGGTCGCTGCCAGCAGAGAACTTCAAATTCCAATCGATTTCGTTCTGCAACTTGCCTTTCGATTCGTACCGAATCGCAAAACCAGGCTGGACGCGGGTAGGGTCAAACCCATCCGTGTCGAAGGAACGGCGCAAGACCTGGTGCACGATGTGAATGTTCGGCGCCTACGAGAAGGATGGAGGTTGCGCCGCGGAAAATGGTGATATGGATGGCAGTGGGGGAAGGAACGCAGTGCAGATCCAGTTCTCTTGGCCATCCCCCCACCCTCCCCTCCGCCCCCGATGTTTCTCGTGGGCGGGGGGGGGTGAGGAGGGCCAAGCGAACTGGATCTGCATTGCGTTCCCCCCCCCCAGGCAGAGGATGGCGGGGAGACGGGGGGGGGTGTGAAAAGGTGCGCGCCTGGCGGCCACGG